>CAUYON010007670.1:0-143739 GCA_963573935.1 Arctocebus calabarensis | reverse complement strand
AGACAGAGTCTCACTTTATCGCCCTGGGTAGAGTGCCGTAGCGTCACACTGCTCACAGCAACCTCCAGCTCTTGGGCTTAAGCGATTCTCTTGCCTCAGCCTCCCTAGTAGCTGGGACTACAGGCGCCTGCCACAGCGCCCTGCTATTTTTTTTGTTTTGCAGTTCAGCCGAGGTCGGGTTTGAACCCGCCACCTTCGGTATATGGGGCCGGCGCCCTACTCGCTGAGCCACAGGAGCCGCCATTAAAAACTTTTCTTAATAGCATGGTAAAAGTTGCTAGCTCTATTTCATCTAAACTAAGCTCTTTGGAGTTTTTAATGATTTTTAAGAATGTAAAGAGGTCCTGGGACCAAAAAATTTGAGAATCACTGGACCACACTTTCCATTCTTAACTTCTAAGATGTCAAACTGTGTGCTGGATACTTGTCGACATACCAAGTATACCAAGAGCAGTGCAGAAGTCTCTCCCTGGTCTGATTCCTTCCCTAACCTAGGAGAAAAGTGATTTCGAATTTTGCTAATAAAAGGTTTCTTTTTAAGTAAGTCCCTGTGATCATTAATCAGGTGCTTACCTGCTCCCACATGAGAATGCTGCTTTTGCCTGTTGTCAAATACAGAATTTTTGAAATGTCATGAGCTTACTATCCTATCCCTATGTGAATTTGGTTTTCTTTCTTTGACAACATTTTAAGTACCTTTGTGATGTGATTCTGATCACGTCACTGTACAGATGTTTCTGGCGGGCATCCAATGTGGCATTTTTTTTAGGGAGTGGAGGTACAGTGATCATGAAGCCCACACTAGCCCTGCTCTTGTGGGGTTCGTGGTCTAGGAGAAAAATATGATGAGAGGGTTTTCTTTTTTGAGACAAAGTCTCATTTTGTCAGCCTTGGTAGAGTGGCGTCATAGCTCACAGCAATCACTAACTCTCAGGCTCAAGTGATTCTCTTGCCTCAGCCTCCCAAGTAGCTGGAACTATAGGTGCCCACCACAATACCCAGCTATGTTCAGAGATGGGGTGTGGGTCTAGCTCTGACTCTGGCTGGTCTTGAACCTGTGAGCTCAGGTAATCCCCCAACCACAGCCTCCCAGAGTGCTAGGATTACAGGTGTGAGCCACCGTACCCGGCCTATGGTGAGGGATATTTTGGGTTCTGAGCACTTATGTGTATGGCATTTTATTATTACAAAAATGTTTTGGGGGTAGTTCTACACTCTCCTCGGTCATCTTTGCCAGTGCTGAGCACCCATCCCTAAGTTTGGTGAGCTTTGCTGCCAATGGTTTGTGGTTGCAAAGTTCTTCAGAGACTGGCCCACAGGCTACCATAGCAGCCTTACCTATACCCAAGTGCCCAAGAGTTTATTACTGAGTCTCCACCCTTTAGCTAATGACTAACCGATGAGCAAGTAAAAAAAAAAAAGCTTCCTTTGCCTCTGGATAAACTCTGAGGTGCAATTTATACTTCTGAGCTCCCTAAGATTCAAGTTGGGGCTGGTCTTCAGCTAAAATCCTATCACATCGCTTCTTCTCTTTCCCCACTCTGCTTCTCCAAAATTTACCCCTGGGAGTTCTTTATTGATAAATCCCTTGAATCTCTGAAGATAGGCACCCACATAAGTGGCAGAGGTCAGGATTTGAACCCAAGGCTGGTGGCTTGAGTGCATGTGATTTCAAAACCAGCACACTTGACTGTGTGTTCTGAGGGTGCGGGGTTGGTTCATCCAGATGTAGATTCTACATGGCCGTGCTTCTTACCTCACTACATGAGATAGTGTCTCTTTCTACTTTGAGAATATGTGTTCTTTACCTCTTTAAAAAGAATCCTTTACTGAGGGGAAAGCAATGTCCATCTAGGTATTCATGCTTGTTTAACACCAGTCAGCTTAATGTAAGTATCCATGAAATATTTCTTTTTCTATTGTCTATAAGATTTGACATGATCTGTTTTTTGAAACTATTTTTTACTTTTATGTATATAATATTAATTGTCTATTTTTTGAGGCTTTAGGAAAAAAATAAGAAGTTAACTGATGACTTCATGTTGAGCCCCAGAGTTAAAGCATTCTGTAATAGACATACTCTTATTTGACAATGTGAACATTACTATCTTTGCATTATTATTATTATTATTATTGCTTAATATTTCAATGCAGTAATCATCTGTTTTCTTTTCTGAATGTATTTATCTTCATTCATTCTTTACGAGGTTTTTGTTTCTAGCCCTTACCTTAAACATTGTTATCGTTATTAAATTTTAAGCCTTTTTAATTCTGTGAAGCAAAAAGTGGAAACCTAATAAACACATGTAAAAATAATAAAAAATAAAAATAAAAACATGTTAGTAGCCAGATGAGTACAGGCCAGCTTCCCGCCCCCACTCATACCAGGTAAAAATAAATTAACAGTTCGGTGGTGGTGGAGGGACCCTTTTCACAGAAATGTCTTTGATGCTGACAGTCTGTTGGTAAACTCTTCTTTCCTCCTGCCGGTGGTGGTACTAGATGGGTTAATGGGGAAAGCGTAGGTTGGAAATTACATTCCATGGACTCCTCCCACTGGATCAGTAGCAGTTGCAAGTCCACAAACTTTACCACCTCAAGAAGAGGGAAGCAGTGGCCGGTGTGCTTGTGTTGGTCACGCACTCACCGTGCTGACTCTGACTTCTGGGCAGTGTCTATTGAACTCCCAACCCCCTCGCCCCCACTCCTTGCTTTGGTTCCCCTACACCTGAGTCAGAGTGAGTATAACCCCCCTGGATTGCCTTTCTGGAAAACACTATGAGTCCTGACTACTGGTTGCACTTTCAGGGTCCTTGAGTTCGTCTTGTGCTAAAATCATGAGAGGCACAGGAACGTGTTTTCCCAAAGCAGCCTTAGCATCAAAGACATTTCTGTGAAACGGGTCCCTCCACCACCACCGAACTGTTTATTTTTTCAATTAACAAAGGATAAGGTGGTTCACTGGGGAATTTTGGCTTGGAGCCCCAGAATTAAACGTATATGCTAAGTGGGGGGATAAAAAGACCTCAGATTAATCCAGTTCCTGCAGCCCCTGGGATTGGGGGAAGTTAATGTAAACACTAATTTTTAGGGATCAGGCCACAGATGCAGGCTTTGAGTATTTCGCCACACTATACTCAGCTGACAGGCGCAGTGCACCCGGGGCATGCCATGGTACCTACTCTCACGCCTCAGTTTTACTTTATTTCTCCTCTTTAATGAATAGTCCTTATTATCAAACTTGATCCTTAGCATACGGACTTCAAGACACAGTCCATGTTATGATTTAGGGATAAACAAGTCCCCAGCATGAACCTTGGGAACCCTGGTTCAGGTGTTTTAAGCCCCCCCTTGGCTTAGAATAAATGCAGTACTTTTCTTTTTTCCCCCTGCTGACAGGTCTATTGGGTTTCAAAATAGCTCACACCTATACGTAGAAATTCTATAAATTCTATAGCTCTGCTATGTGAATTTTTTTTTCTTTTGAGAGAGAGTCTCAAGCTGTCGCTCTGTGTAGAGTACTGTGGCATCATAGCTCACAGCAACCTCCACCTCCTATAGTCAAGCGATCATCTTGCTCAGTTTTTTAATTGTTTTTAGTAGAGACAGTATCTTGTTTTTCCTCAGGCTGGTCTCGAACTCAAGCAATCCACCTTCCTCGGCCTCCCAGAGTGCTAGGATTATAGGCATAAGCAGCCTCACCTGGCCTTGCTATGTGAAATTTTCTATGGCAGAAATTGGCAAATAGAAAGAGCCAAGGGCTCATCAGAACTACTGAGATTATGAATGAGGGTAGAGTGAGAGGCCATTCATTGAAAATTTTCCTTTTTACTTCCTTCCTTTCTCTATTTCCTCTGGTCTGCAAGTACAGATGTTTGAAACTCCCCAACAAGTGGAGAAGACCAGTGACCTGTCTGATCTTGGGGGAAGTTAGACTTCTACTACTTTCAGCAGAGAGTCCCAATACGACTTTTAAAATTTACCATCAAATCCATGGGACTGGCAAGTCTTTACAACATTTAGCTTCTGTTGATTCTAGTATATGAAGTCTTGCAGAAGAGACATTTCTTTTCACTGTGGCATCAATTATCATTATACATGATACATTATACATGGATGGTGACATTCTATTCCTGAACTTTCCTTCTTTCTCTCTTTCCATTTCATTTACATTTACTTGAAGGAACAATCTCTTGTAAAGCATGAGTGTTATGATCTGAATATCCGGGAACAAACTGCAAAGTCTTTTTAGGTCACTAGATATCTCTCTACCCCAGCAGGGATAAATAAGTCTTTAATAAAACTAAAAGAGATGGCAGATAGAAAAATCTTCTGGTTTACGATTCAGATTAGTAATGCACTACCCATAAAATACCAACCTCCTCCTGAAGGTAGATTTCCATCTCAGCTCAGAGAATACACTAACGCGTCAGGGCTGGGACAGCCTTGCCAACCTGGGCAAAACTGTGGGATGTGAAGACTTGGTTTGCCTCCAAGATACTCTCTGGGAAGGCCCTCTGCTTCCCAGAGAATATCTTGCTGTCTTCTCCTTTCCCTTATCCCTTGCTGTGCCCTTAAACTCAAGCCATACTACCTTTGAATAAAGTTGGGGTCAATTCAATGGGGTAATGTCTCTTCGAATTTACAGCTTATCTTTAATTATGAAAGCAAAGATTCTGTCTTTTTAAAGGCATTTGTGGGCATTGTTGAGGAACACATGATGAGAGGAACACCATCTGAAAATGCCTAAGCTAACAAAACTGAGTTTAGGACATTTATCTGCCTTTGGCCCATTCTCATTAACCGCCATGTCCCTGGAGACTGGTTTTCCTCCTAATATGGTGAAATATGCCAAAAGCAAGTAAATTGCCCTGTGGGATTTAAAGGATTTAACTGAATCACATGGAACATTACCAGATTTTCCAAGTGATTTATGTGGTAGAAGCATGGTTCTATTTGGATGAACTTCTTGCTGTCTCACAGAAAAAAGAAAGTAAAATACTCAATATACACTCACCAAGTGGTTTCAAGAGTCTTGGCCTTGGGGAAAAAAAAGACATAGCCTTTTTAAAAGGTTAGTTTAGAAGTACAAAACAATCATATTTTTGTTGTAAGAGTTATCACATTTCTAATTTTTTTCTCCGATGCTGTAAATAAACTCATTTTTTTGGTTAATGTCTCATTTATTGCTCATAAATAAGAAGTAGGTGTGTAAGTGTGGTATTAATCTAAGTGGTTAACACATATGATAGAAATGTGAAGTCCCTCAAATTTATACCAAACACTTCAAACACATGAGATACATTTTGGAAGCTGGAAGCCACATGAAGATGTTGGGTCCCAGACACACGTCCTCGCTCCCTCAAAAATCTAAAAGTTGAACCTCAGTTCCACTTAAAAAGGCATCATTTCCATTCTCAGCTCTCTCTTTTTTTCTTTTTTATTTCAGGTTAATGTGAGGGTACAGCTGGATCATAATATTTGCATTTGTTAGGTAGAGCCCCTCTTGTAGTTGTGTCCTACTCCCAAAAATGATGCCTTGTACCCTTACATTGTGCCCACTAAGTGGGAGGACAACAATCCCTTTCCCTCTTCCCCTCTCCCCCCTCCCTCCTCCCCCCTCCTCCCATGTTGAATTGAATTGAGTTTTTCTTTTGTGTGGTCATGTGTTAGATTGTCTTCTGGAGTCCTATTGGTATTGAGTACATTGGATATTTGCTTTTCCATTCTTGTGATACTTTACTAAGAAAAATATGTTTCAGCTCCATCCAGATTAATACAAAAGTTGTAAAGTCACCATCTTTTTTTTTAATGGCTGAATAGTATTCCATGGTATACATATACCACAGCCTGTTAATCCATTTCTGGGTTGGTGGGCATTTGGTTGTTTCCACATCTTGTCTCAGCCTTCTTCTAAAATGAAACAGGAGAAATGAATTCTGTTCACATGTGGCCCTAAAGAAGTCCACAGAAAGTACACTGCTCAAACATTTTAGTTACCACTAACTGCAGAGACCCCAGATGGTGCATATTTTTCAATGATTGTGGAAAAATCACTAAAGAATTCTGTATCACTAAAGAATCCAGGAAAAAATACACAACTAAAGTCTTGGTTTTTAAAGGTATCTTCAACTGAAGAAGAAAGAATTATCAACAAATATTTCATTATAATAAAGAAAAGAACGACTTGTTTTTAAAAAGAATGGAATTAGGAGATCCAAATGGAATTCGAGTAATCCTGGTCATATTCTGCACTCCAGTGTTTTGAATGCATTGGGGAATTCCATGGAAGCTCTGGATTTGTCTCTACCATCTACCTATCAAGTTTCTATTCAGCCATATCCCTCACACTGTGTGAAAATCAGCAATGGTCCAAGGAGCAAATTTGGAGGCTTATACAGAATAAGCAACAAATCTTCGTTTAGAAATGTGATTCTTAAACTATCAGGTTTATAGATCATTTTCAGAAACTGAGTGAAGCCGAGGAAAAGGAAACATACATATCATGTACTCATTGCATTTTGCATTCAGTTCCAGATCTAGAATAATAATAAACTTCAGGTCTAGAATATCATTATGGGAAGATTTCCATTAAGGTCTGCTTAAAGAATGTCCATAATAAGTGAGAGGACAGAAACAGGATTCTGACCTTGAGCAGCGATGTAATTTCTTTTACTAGTGACCAATTAATCAACCCATCAGAATAACCTTTGCTCTTTCTTTTAAGTGGTTTATAAAAAAGGAACAACGGAAATGGCACTGCTTGGAGCTTTTCAGAACTGGAAGTAGTATCAAATTGGCTCAAAAACAAATAAGCATCATAGAATATAACACCAAATTCAAGTTTTAAAGCTATTTGAGCCAGAAAAGGAAAGGAGGAAATGCTGATTATTTGGGGGAGAAATGGTGGAGGTGGGGTGGGAAAGGAAGACCAGATGTTCAATTTTCAACATCAATGTTTCTGAAGCCAAGAATATATTGCTGACCCAGGCATGATAAAATGTGTAGGGATTTCCAGCAATCCACAGTCAGCTGACCCATTTAAGGAGAAAAACAACAATTTTAAAATAATAAAGTTAGGCTATAAATATAATTTTCTTATCTGGGGTTCTGATTATTTGTACCTCAAAATGAATAGCTGCATAAAGATCTTATTGTTTCTCATTGGAACAAGCTTAAAGCCCAGGGAATGCCTTGACTTCATGAGATTATCAGAAGAAAGTGTTGTATTTTTATGTGATAGGCTGACACGGATTTTATTCAATAGCCAATCTGACATTTATCAAGATGCTATAAATTATACTAAACAAAATAGAAGTCATCGTTGTATTGTTAGTTATGTGGCAATATTGGTTTCTACTTCCAGGAGATGATAGAAATTAATTGTTTTGTTTTTCAATCGAGCCATTTTATGTTTGTTGTTGTCACTGTTTTTAGAATAACTTGACTTTACCAATAACATGGAATAGTTATACATTATCTTAAAAATGGGAAATTTTGTGGGTTTGGCTGGCTTCTTAATGACATCATTTAAAAGTTTGCATTCTGTCTGTTTTTTTTTTTTTTACTTGACTTTCCAGTTACCAAACTGAAGAAAAATAACTTTTACAAAGACATGACTTTAGTTGAAATTTTGCAAGTTTGGAATCATTTAATTTTTAGAAGTTGTGTTCTGTCCAAAAGCCTTCTGTGGTTTGTGTACCCCAAGAAAATGACTTTTTATCCAAGTTATATTTGAATAAAGCAAAGCCTAACAAAATGTCTTATGTTTCCAAGAAACACTCTGGTGCAAGGGTGGGCCTATTATCTTCTACCACCCTTTAGGATATAGGCTTATAGGAGATTTATCTGCAAGCTCATCTGCACAAAGAGAATTTTATTGCATTAGCTAAGTCCCTCAACAGAAGCTGTTGATTTTAGGCCAAGTTTTAAAAATTATATTCTGAATAAATATGTTTGCTTTTTTGTCAAAATGTACAGTTTATGATTTCCAGGACCAAAGAGAGAGAGCAGATTATTTTCAGCAGAAGTAATCCTGGTATTCCTTTTCCTCTCCTCTATTAGAGACAAACATTTTTTGGCTGTTTTCTTAGAAGGAATGACCCCAAAGTAGCTATTGGCAACCTCAGTAAACAGATGGTGACTTTGTGTTACCCATTGTAGGTGATTTAAACATTTTAAAATCCTAAAAAGTTTCAACTTTCTGCCTCTTGAGCCTATTTATTCCTGCAGTTTACCTTTCAACAGCCACACAGGGAAATAAGGACCCTAAACTGATAAGATAAACACAAAGGTGGATGATCAGAGGGAACCCTAGCTAGGCCGAGGTGTCTCGTTCAGTCCTGGATTTGTCCATGACACAGAGAGATCATATGGGTTGATCTGATTCGGGTTAATGAAGATCTATTGCTAGAATACGATGGGCTTTGTACCATGTAAAACTTTCAAGCAAGCAACTTGTCAAGAAGTCTAAAGATGGAGTGATGCTCCCCTGAATTTACATGAGCAGATGCGGTGACATTTTTGTGTCTATCTGTTAATAAGGGCTTGTTCATGAGGCAGAGTTTGGCTGGAGACTTTCATTGTGACATACTATATGCTGCTGAGGGCATGAGAAACTGGTAGCTCTCATCTACTAAAAGCTAAAAGAATCACCCCAAAAGAAATGGACAATTGTGAAGGACCAGGTTGACTTTGGTCATTCTGTGACAATGTCGATGAGATAAAGGATTAACTCATCAGACAATTACCTGTATCCTTGTGAAACTGAGATAAAGTAGCCCCTGTGTGGCTCCTAGCATTTGTCTTTGTTATGGACAATTGATTAAATAGGCCCCTCAGTAGGGGCAGCAGTTATTTAAGCAGCTTTAGGGGCGCAATGGTATCAGCCCTTCTGCAAAGACCTTTCCTTGTGTCCTGTTTCCCAAGAACTAAGTACAAGGCCTTTGTCTTGAATTCAAGGCTCTTACAATTTATGTTTTTTGTTCTCCATCAAATGTCAAATTGAACAACTTCTGAAAAAATGGGCAGTTCTTGTACTTTCTTGCTTATCTATCTTTGCTCATTTAATTCCATCCATCTGAACGATCTTCCCACCCATTAGCTCCAGAAGAGCAGTGTGTCCTATATCTCAGGCCCTTGCCTACAGAGATACGTGAGACACAGTTTCCTCCTCTAAGAAGATGACTTAGTGTGTGACTTGGCCATTTCAGCAAGCAGGTGCAGTACAGTTTGGTGTGGGATATGACAGGTTTCTGTGGGTAGATTTAATATGGCCACTCAAGTCTTTGTGTCTCTTCTTATTGAAGAGGATTCTCTGTCCTGACTCCTAGAGCCTGGGCGACCCTCGAGGTTTGCTTTGACCACTAGAACCCAGTAGAAGTGACATTGTGTCATTTCTGAGACTCGGCCTCCAGAGGCCTTGCCAGCTTCTGAATTCCTTCTTGCAAGCCGGCTGCCATGTAAAGATGAGGCTACGGGGGACTGAGAGGCCACGTGGAAGAGAAATGAGGCACCGCAGCTGGTAGTGGCGCTGTGTTAATCGGGGTTTTATTTTCTGTGTGTTATGATGTTTTAACACCTTGGCTTGGCCTTCTGTGTGCAGACTGGCTGACCCAGATCTGCGTCCTCACCTCCTCCTGTAACTCACCTAACTCCTTGTCACAGGGCCAGAACCAGACAACGAAGGACAGTCCTTATGTCCCAAAGCCCTTCCGAATTATACAAAATGGCAAATTCTCAGTGATTAACTCTGTTTGCCTTTTCACAAAAACCCAACAAAGGCTGCCGCCTAGCTTTCTCCTTCCTCCTCTTTCCACCTCGGGAAACCTGGTCCTTCTCCACATGGCCCTGCGTGATGTGGCGGGCCCCCTCCTCTGGAAATATGTGAGTAATAAAAAACATTCTTTCCAGGTTGTTCGCCTCTCTTAGCTGCCACTCAGTCACCTGCTCATATGAATATCCTGTGGATACAAATTTTAGAGCCAGCACCAAGTGGACGCACTGTCCTCAGGCAGGCCTTCAGGTGAATGAAGCTGGCAGAGCTTTTGAGGCGAGTCAGTCCAAATTGTAAAGTCATGAGAAAATAAATGTTTGTGGTATGAGGGAAACAAAGGGTTCACAGGAAATTTATGCATTGTCTGGAGCACGGACCTTACAGGTTATCAGACTCTAATTCTATGGACGCTATTTTGCAACTTTGCAAATTGTAAACAATGGCTCACAATCCCAGATAAGTCTTGTCTATGGACATGTAAACGAACTGTGTCTAGTGGAGAAACCAAGCTCCCTTTTTCTACAAAAGTCAGTTTCATTTCTCTTTCACCTTCATTTCAAACCCTCCTTTGCTTCACCGAAATGTATGATTCTTGGATTTCTGCTCTGAATCAGTTATCACATCTACCTATTTCCCACTTTTAATTAATGAGTAAAATAAAAGCTTTAATATGTGCTCATTTTATACCCGTGTGAGAGCCATGGTTTTATCTTATTTTGAAAATTATCCCTTAACATAGTTATCTCAAGCCCAGTTTCTGGTGTAGCAGCAGATGAGTGAAGGCAGTAACAGACAGCTGAGTCAGTGGCTGACACCCCATCACTCTATGCTTCTTTGCTATTTGAAAAATGTCATAGTTTTGCATCATAGATGATAACTAGTTGTAAAGGATAATATTGGAAGCACAGCAACAATAACGCTCTGACATTCTGCATCCTACAGCATTTCTGACTAAAAGGAGACATTTAGTAAGCTTGAGTTCAAACCCAGACTCCACCATGCACTGCTTGTAAACTTGGATACATTTGTCAATATCTCTAAGTCTCAATTTCCAGATATCACTGCATAAGATTATAGTATACACTAAATAATTCCCGGTAGCAGACACCGTGGATTGCTCACCTAATATCCACCCTTGACTTGTGAACAGAGCCCCGAGTTGGTCTAAGTATCCACATGGCTTCCAGGCCTAAGCAGGGTAAACCAAGCAGCCAGTGGCCCTTCCTGAGCATATGTGGTTGGTTGGGAGAGGGTATGTGATTGAGTTGATCCAGTCATACAAACAGGAATGGTTTGAATCCCATGGTGGAAGAAAGTATTCTTTGTTTTCTTTTTTCCCTCCTGCTAGGTATAAATCAGGAAGAATATGAATGCTGATTGATGCAGGCAGCCACCTTGTAACCAAGAGGCAAAACAGCCCTCAGACAGAGCATCTCCTGAGAGTCAGAAAAGCAGAAGGCTGGAGCTATAAGCCCAGAGCCTGGCGTATAGTCAATGTTCAGTCCATACAATCTAAGTGACAGCCTGGTTTCTGTCGATTTGGAGAGGAACCCTCCTTTGAATCTGTACCAAAACGACTCTGGGGTGTTGGCCAGTGAGAACTGGAAGCCCTACTCTATTTCCCGTAGATTGTGTAAGGAAAGTGCAGTTTTATCATGTGACCATCCCTAAGTGATTGTTCCTCTTGAAACCAAAACTCAAGGACAATTGGGATATTGGCCTCTGTATTCGTTGCCTGTAACTATAATTCATTTCTGTCAAAATATAGGTTTTTTTTTCCAATAAGCTGTCAAAAATCACAATTTTCAAGAGTTTGGCAAAAAAAGCATTTTCTCCTTGGAGATAGCATTATTTTTTTCTTACTGTGATGTTTGCCCGTTATATTATAAAACAGGAATAGCCGACGTCTTGCTTCTGGTTAAAGAGTACTCTTTATTTAAAGCTATCTGCTAGGACCACTGCAAAGCCACACTTTCATTTCAAACGCTCTTTGGGGGATGTGATAACAGAGTTGGGAAATTTTGCTGCTGGCTGAAACCTGGTAGATTAGATTTAAGCTTCCAAACATTCTTCTGAATAAAGTTTAGCCAAAATGCAGGCATACACGTGTCCCCCGGTGCAACACACACACACACACACACACACAAAAAACAAAAATGGAAGGAGGAAGAAGGGACAAACCCTTTGACAAGGTGCCAAAGTCTTGCTTTCTTCCCATCTCTTGCAAGCAACAACCCGGTTTTAAAATGTGAGACAGGTCAGGGAGTTCATCCCAAGTGATGCTTTTTTTTCCCTGCAGCTTTCAAATACAGAGACTGGCAAATATTTAACGTTTGGAGAAGTGGCAAAACTTGCATGCTTCTGAAATGGAGTCACAGGACTGGTTCTCGTGTGAGTTTTGTGATGATCTGTCTTATCTCTAATGAGATGTGTGGATGTGTTCTCACGCAACAGTGCATCTGTTCCAGTAGGTGTTTGCAATGGCCCAGCTGCAGCCAGGAAAATCACGGGCAAATGTCAGCGTGGTTTCTATACCAGCATCTAGCCCTCTATGACTACCAGTGCCTGAGAAGGAGTCTGAGGCCCAGTTAGGGTTAAACGTACAGTCCTATCTGTTGGTACAATTCATTAAAAGACAATTTGCCTGTAATAGCTACTTAATGTGTCTGCAGTATATTTTCACCATAGACTAAATCAATAGAGATGATCAATAAAAAGAATTATCACAAATTTCCTGACAACTCTACGGTGGCAGCGGCTGGGAAGCCACGGCAAAGGGGTGGGCCGTTTGGCTGGGCTGCACTGGGTAGGGGTTTGTGTCTCAGCCTTCGGAAGACAGTCTAGACTGGATATCTCGGAATGCCAGCCTGTGGCTCCCCAAGAGAGCTGCCCATGATTCCTTTACTCGGTTATCCACGAGACCCATTACCTTGATCTCCTCCTACTTCCTACCCTGGCTCTCAGCCCTTCCCTGAGTGGAGACTGGGCGGGGCGAGGCCTTTTCATTTTTATTAACCCCAACCAGGAAACTCTTCAGAACAAAGGCAGCCAGTTGCTCATTCATGCTGAGGGAGGCTGCTCTGTGGAGTCACAGCAGAACAAACACAGGCTTTCATTCTCAAGTTCTCCATGTTGTTTATTTGTTTGTGTTCACCTGCTTTATCAATGCATGAGAGATGTGAGCCATTGTATGATAATGACAGCACATGCAATGCAGTGCAAATGGATTAGGAAGTCAAGTGCTGGGTGAGGACATGGAGACTGTTTAGTAGCTACAGCCCAGTTGAACAGAAGGGGAAGACAATTGCAGATCTGAGCCCCCAGTGCCTTTGAATGCCAAAGCCACCCGTCATGGGGCTACTCTCTCTAGACTTCTGGTCAAATGCGTTTGCCATTCTTAAATCTTGGGGATTCGTTCATTGCAGCTGATATATCCGACTGGTTTAGTTACATACTATTAGTGTTGATATATATATGTTTTTCAGTTATGGGTAATGACGATTGAGGCTTGCCAAGGTGGCTTGGCTAGTGAGTGACAATACTTGTTGTTTTTTCTTCCTGTCTGACCTCAGAGTAATTTTCTAACTCCACCTATGGTCCTGGGAAAATGTGGATTCCCCTCTTTCTTCCCAATGACTCCATTCAGGAACTCTGGGACAGGGTCCTGGGAATCTCCTTTCTCAGCAAATAGGCCAGATAATTCTGATGCAATAGCTTCTTGAATTCCATTTGGAGAATCATTGCCTTACATTATCTATCCCCTTAGTTCTGCTGGTTTCTTTCCAAACCCTACTCTTTCTCTCACCACTTTGGGAGACATCACTACAGCATCCACCGGTCAGAGTGAACGTGGCCACAGGTCTGCCCGAGCATACAAGCATATGGTCCTAGTTCTCTAAGGCCCGAGGCTGAAAAATACAAACAACCAGGAAGGGTGGAAGTAGGACACAGTCTTCTCTTTTCTCCTCTTGAGTAGTATTTTCTTATCAGTCAAAATGGACTTACTGGGTTCTCAAAGGTTGACACAAATGACTTTACTTATTCAGCCAACTGGCCAGCTTGTTACTTGGGTGTTGACTCCCTGATAAACAGTGAAGGGCACCCATCATGAGTCTTTGTGGGACCATCTAGAGGAAGAGTGGGCAAAGTAATATACACTCTCATTTTTATTGCAAAAGAAACCCACACGGCTCATTGTCATTCAGCTCTTTGGCTTTGGCTGAGAGACACAGAATCCAAACGTAATATTGTAGGAAGCTGTGAAACCAAAGTTTTGAATTTTTCTCAAGAATTTCATTTTTAATAATAAAAAAACATCAAGCCCATGTGTCCCATAAAAATAAATGAACGTTTTCACTCTCAAACCAATAACGCTGATGAAAGTTGGAAGCCACATAATGGTTCCTGTGTGGCTCATCCAGGCCGTGCGAAGACTTAGAGAAGGAATCAGTTTATGTTTTGCGGATGGGGGAAACTGAGGAAGCACAGGTTCCACATCCCTGGGTGTGGTTATTGGAATGTTGCCTGCCAGCTGCTCTAATTCGGAAGAGCAGCTCCTCTGAGAGTTGGAGGAAAGCTGAGATTCTGTAGCACGCATGGCATGTTCCAGCCCAGCTGGCGTGTCTGGCTGCATTTCCGGCCGGACCTTTCTTGCCCCTGAGGACCTGTGGCTCCTCAGAGGGTCATGTTGCTTTGTGTCTTTGCCCTGCTGCCCCTCTTGGTGCAGGGCTCTCCTGCTGCTTTCCCACACACCAAAACACACCCGGCCAGTGCTCACTCATCACCAGAAGCTGCTGGTCCTCCCAAGGGGCTGCGTCCTCTGGCCCTACCACAGCACTGTCACACACGCTGACATTTATGACCATCCTACTGGTTCCCGCCAGAACACACACAGAGCCTCTTGAAGGCTAGGTCCTGTTGAATTTGTCTTTAGGTTCCCAGGATGAGTCACATGGCCAGGCACACAATAAATGCTCATTAAATGCTTGTGGTGGAGCGAAGTAGATAAACCAATGCAGATAAGGGGCAATATGAGAAAAAAAAAAGAGGATGAGTTGGCCCTCCCATTGCTCCCTAAAAGCAGTTGGAGGAAGAAATGAGGATAAAAGCCCATTCAACCTTCTGGCCAGCCTTTTCCCGGGGGCCGTGTCTCCTCTTGTGGTCTAAGGAATGTAAACACTGGAACTATAGTTCAGATTTCTTTCACTGATAAATAACTTCCCTCATTATAAAAAAAAGAAAGAAAGAAAGAAAGAAGGGACACTGACAGTCACTCCTGGGGAGTGATTTCTGTTTAGGCTGCCAGGGAGCATGTTTGTGGCTATGATGAGCATTTGGGCAAAGATGATGCAGAGGGCTGGGATCGCTTAAGGCTTACCCTGTTTGGAGAGGGAGAATATTTTAAGGCTTTTCTTTCCTTGAGCGGAAGACTTGCCCCCTGGCAACTGCTGTCAGCTACTCCCTGGGCTAGGGAGAGCTACGGAGAATGAGAAAACCCGAGCCTTTGTCACAACTCTTTTGCTGCTTCAGTTCAAAGGCTGGAGATTGAGTCTGCAGCCCCACAGTTAGGATGTCCCCTCCAGCATGAGGGTGTCAACTTCCCCACCAGGGGGCTGGAGCCAGACTGGGACTGATTTTTCTCCCCAGGCCTCCAGGCAAGGCCGCCTGCTGTGAAGGGGCTGCCCCCAGCTAACCTGGGCTGTCTGGCGACTACTCCAGAATCAGGTAGATCTTGTTCGCTCTAAGCAACTTGCCCTCATAAAAGGCTCAGGTATTTAAATTTTCATAGTGGGAGACTGGGAAATGGGGGGATGTTATTGATGGGAGAAGTATTTGAGACGGAGCTGGGGAGAAAGTTCTGAATCTTTAGTAGAATGAACTTTGTTCTTTTCAGTAAGAGGTAAGCAAGGTGGGTGTGATATTTGACAAGGAAAGAAATTAGCCTTCCCAAGTGCCTGGTCTGATAGTGCTGCTTTATGGGTAGAATGTCACTTAATCTACCCAAATACCCAAGAGCGGGGTTTGGCTACCTGCTGTACACATATGACAACACTTGCACAAAGAGGGGCAAAGAGCCTGCTTGAGCCACGCAGGAAGTACACCTGGAGGCCAGGGGGTGACGATGGACTGACTCGGGTGAGATGGCTCCCAGGTCCCCTTCCCAGCCGCTTTGCCTCCAGACCATGTAGTTTAAAAAAAAAGAGAGAGAGAGTAGTGTGAGAAAAGCTTAAAGTCAGGTCAGCTTGTTTCCTAGCGGTTTTTCTAGACCAGGCGCCAGTCCATTTAATCCTTCTAAAACTTCCATAGGAAACTGAGAGTCAGGGAAGTCACTCCACTTGCCCAAAGGCAGACTTAGTGGAGTTAAAGACCCCACTCAGCTGGAGCCCTAACCATCATGATCAGGCAGGGAGGAATAAGCCTCTGCCCGGGGTGTCCCTGAGAGAGAGGGAATAAGAACAAAATTGAAGACTATGAGCAGCGTTCTCAACCTGTGGGTCGCGACCCCCAGGAACTGTATTAAAGGTTGAGAACCACTGCTCATAAGGAGTCTTAAGAAAGTTAAGACACCTAGTTACTGTAGGGCAGAATCTCCAGGGTTTCAGAAGATGCTTCGGGGGAAGAAAGGAGGAGAGGACAGGAGCGGGACAGATGAAACCACTTCCGGTTGGGGGGCTTGGTGCCTTCCAACTTCCGGTTGGGGGCTTGGCGCCTTTCACGTTCATGCTTCCGCTCTCCTAGAACTCGGGATAAGTGCAGGCCCCCCAAACGCCAGGGTATTTTAAGCTCCTCTGTGGAGGTTTTAAACATGGACACAAATTCTTTGACATTCATTTCATTGAGAGCGGGTTTTATGTCCCCTTCCCTGGAGTCTAGGTGTGCCTGTGACTTGCTTGTAACCAATAAAATGCCGCAGAAGTGACTGCAAGATTTCTGAGGCTGGGTTGGGAAAGTCAATGCAGCTGCCACCTTCTCAGCCCTGAGCTTCCATGCTAGAAACCTGACTTCCACAGGGCTGCCAGGACACGAGGAAGCCCCAGTCACATGGGGAGGCCACGCATTCTGGCCAACAGCCCCAACTGAGGTCCCAGCCAACAGCAACCATCCAACACTAGATATGAGTAAAGACTTTTCCAGATGATTCCAGTCTATAGCTGTCAAATCAAATTACCATCTGTCGTCCTGTCTTTGTATCTTCCCAGTCCAGACCCCAGAATTCATGCAGCAGAGACAGGCCAGGCCACTGTGCTCTATCAGGATACCCAACACACAGAATCCATAAATGTAATAAATTGGTTGTTTTATGTCTAAAGTTTTGGTGTGGATTGTTGTGAAGCAATCTTTGCCCCAGAAAATCATCTCATCACATTAAGGTTTTTTTTTGGCAGGGGTGGGAAATTATCATTCCTTCCTTGTCCCCCATACCAAGCCCTTACTTTGCAACTGTGGTGGCTCCATATGGTGGCAGTCCTCCACATGGAGGTGAGACTACAGGCTCATCTCGGAGGCGTTCTCTGCTGAGGGCACTTTCAGTTTGCAGAGGTGAGTCAGCTACTCTGCAACTGCTTCTGCTAACCAGGCTCCCAGGTCCCCTTCCCAGCCGCTTTCTCATCCTTCACTTCTAGTTGACAGCTGCTCACCACTGACCTGCATTTCCCATTTGGATGGCAGATGCCTTTCAGTCCATTCAGCCCCCAGGGCGAAAGCTTCCTGTCAACCCTAGAGCCATTTATGTAATTCACGGTAGTTCATGGCAGTTCACGCCTCCATTCACTCTAACCCCTGGGAGTAGCTATTGGCTCCTGCAGTCTGGCCCTTTGTGAACCAGCTGAGTAGGAAACCGCCTTAGTGGGTATCTATCTGGCTCAGGTTCTATCCTACCAGCACGATTCTATGGTTGTTAAAATTCTTCAAAGAACTAGGTGAGCTCATTTCTGCTAAATTAATGCTTGGTAGGAAATCTTTCATTTTCCCAGCACTAAGTTCGTTATGGTACCCCAGTGCTAACTCACCGTCAGCAGCCCAGCGTTTCAGCCACCAGAGAGTAATGTTCTGAGTCCAAATAAGGCTTTTCTCGTCCCCTTTTCTTTTCTTTTTCTTTGCGTGAGACAGAGCCTCAAGTTGTCGTCCTCAGTAGAGTGCTGTGGTGTGACAAGCCACAGCAACCTCCAACTCCTGGGCTTAAGCAATTCTCTTGCCTCAGCCTCCCGAGTAGCTGGGACTACAGGCACCTGCCACAACACCTGGGTGTTTTTTGGTTGTAATTGTCATTGTTGTTTGGTAGGCCTGGGCTGGATTCGAACCCACCAGCTCCGGTGTATGTGGCTGGCGTCTTAGCCGCTTGAGCTACAAGCGCTGAACCCCCCTTTTATTTTCTAAGTTGACTCCGAAATCTAGCATCTGCCCAGGGTTTTGGAACTATATAAGTTAATGTCTTCTCTTCTTACTAGTTATTGCCCTTAGCAAGTTACACGAACCATCTGAGCCCCTGTTTTCTCATCTGTAAGATACAGATAATAATTCCTACCCAGGTTTGCTGTGATGAATGGAACTAACATTGACAGCCATGCCTGGCTCCTTGAAAGAAATGGTCCAAGGTCTTGTTATTGTGCTGTGGTTGTTACTGTTTGTGGTTATCCCTTAAGGCATTCTATTGGCTTTACCTTTGAAATGAACACCAAATCCAGACATTTCTTACTACCTCCACCACCAGTCACATGGTTTCTCCTGGCTCCACCCTACATGACTTTTACCTCTGAGCGGAGCAGCCAGAGTAATTCTGTTAAATCTTGTCATGTTCCTCCCAAGCTCCAAACCCTTGATTGCTTTCCTTCTTACTCCGAGTTACGTTTTCACAGACTCCTAGTTCACCTATGCTGCCTTATTTTTGGTCCTCTTTCTCCTTCTCTCTCCCTCTTCGCAACTCTCTTGCTAAATCTTTGCACCTTCTGTTTCTCGGCCAGTGAGTGCACAACTTGAGCCTTTACTTCCTGCAAAGCTTGGCTCAAACCCCATCTTCTCAGAGTTCTTCCCTGAACATGCTGTTTAAAATTGTTTCCACTGTCTCTTCTCTGCTTTATTTTCTGCGATTAAGCACCTTTTTGTTTCTTTACAAGACTTATTTATATTTGTTATTTATTTCTACTAAATAGAACATCAACAATAGAGCAGGGGTTGTTATCTCTTTTCTTCATTGCTGTGTTTCCAGTGCCTAAAACAGTATCTGGAACTTAGAAACTCTCAAATACAAAGTCTAATTGACTATAGACTGCAAAAACGACTTACTTGGCTATTTGCTAACATTTTATCTTAATGAGGAGAACTAGAGTACAATCACTGCACCATTAACAGTTTTGTTTGGAAATATTGTTACTAAGCTTCCCTTTTCTAGTTCGAGAATACACTAGTGATAAATGAGCAAAAATCCAGCTAAAGTTAAAGGATACAGGCGTAATAAGACCTACGTCTTCTGCTTGATAGTTCAAAACGCCTCTAGGAAACAGGGTAGACTCTTTTATTTTCAGGACTGGCTGTATAATATGCCCAGGGAAAAGTGAGAATGCAGCTCTAGACCCTTATTCAAAATTACTAAGAATGTTAGGATAGCAACATCAGAGCAATAAACCAAGAATGGGGCTCTTCTGAGTTCACGGTCCTATGTGTCTACACAGATTGAACCACTGTAATGCTAGTCCTGCTCATTTTCTACAAATATGTATATTTTTGCACCCAGTGAAAATAAATCTTAGGAAATTTGTTTATTTAGGGAACTTTAGCTATACCATCTTTTTAAATTGCTGGGAAAGTTAAGGATATCCACTGTAGGCTCAGTGCCTGTGGCTGAACCAGCTAAGGCACCAGCCACGTACACCTGAGCTGGTGGGTTCGAATCCAGCCCGGGCCCGCCAAACAACAATGATGGCTGCAACCAAAAAATGGCCGGGCGTTGTGGCGGGTACCTGTGGTCCCAGCTACTTGGGAGGCAGAGGCAGGAGACTCGCTTGAGCCCAGGAATTGGAGGTTACTGTGAGCTGTGATGCCACAGCACTCTATCCAAAGTGACAACTTGAGACTCTGTCTCAAAAAAAAAAAAAAAAAAAAGGATATCCACTGTACCTAAAGTCCACTGGTGTTCAGGCTTCAAAAGAATTTATTTTGCACTGGATCCTATGACAACTTCAGTTTTGTGGTAGTTAGATTACATGTAAATGTTACCTAAACTATTGCTCAAATAGATATAAATATTCACCTCAAATAAATCAAATCTTACTATGAAGACAGTGAAGGAAACATCCAGGGAGAAGAAAAGGAGTAAGCAGGGGACCCTACTGCTTTCCCGGTCCACCCAACTGTTTCCCATCACTGACCATCAGCAGCAATCTCTGGCTTACCAGTTTGCAAATATGGACCAGGCTGCGAGGTGGATTGGAGAGAAAGGGGCTGAGATGTGGCTCAGGGTAGAGGCAGGGCCTGGGTACTCCAGATGCCATCGGGTAATTTAGTTAATGATGGTGATATGTGCTAGAATCGACTAAGGAATTACTGGGGAAGTCGGCTCCCTTCCTTGGGATTTATTTTCTCCATCTTTGAAAGAAAGACCATACTGTTCAGAGGTTATTTTTGAATATTAACCAGACTTTAAACATTCTCTTGCATTCTGAGATTTTTAAAGTTAGGCATTATAAAATACATGAGCCACTGGGCCCCTTTATTTACATTTTCTTGAAAAACAAAGAGAAGCCTTTTGCGTATTTTCATAACAGGTCTGTCTCAACATCTTAAATTAAAAAATGACCTGTTTTTTGGCTCAGAATATGGTTTAGATGATTGAGGCTGCTCTTAGACTCTCCCTTGAATATTTTTAAAAACCTAATTACAAAAATCACAGTTGAGTTGAAGAAATACATAACAAAAATGCATTATTTAAACCCCGAAGTTTCCAGATGTTTCAAAAATTACAAAGATGAGATGATTTGCCCACAAAAGTTTTTAAAAGCATTAAATGAAATAAGCAGAAACATTAGTTAATGGCAATTTATCACTAAACAAACAGATCTGAACCAAAGCAGACCTTTCTCCCAAGACTTCAAAGTCTTTTTGTAAAGATAACTAAAACAAATATTATATGCTAGTTAAAAAATTGTATCTGCACTTAAACCTTAAAATGAATTGTTTTTTGTAGGTCAGAAGTATTGCATTTGTAAAGGAGGACACCTGACCACTTCTATTTACAAGGGTAAACTTTCTCCACTTGCATTTTTGTCTTGGATAGGGGCTGTTAAGGACATTTCAGGGTAGCTTGGCTTGTTGTGAGTGATTCCTTAAATGTGTCCATTAAACTGTGGGCATCAGTTTAATAGGGAGTGAAATGTCACAACCTAGCAGACCCTGGTATTGACCTGAGAATTTTGTACTCAGCCAAACACATTTGGAGTCACGGGCTCTTGTTTCTTTCCTTTTATATAACACACTGGGAATTTGACTTTTTCTCTGGTTCTACATCAGGTTTTCACAAATGTTTTGATCACTGTAATTCAGCCATTGTCTGGGGAAAGGAGACAGTCTTCTCCAAAAATGGGAGACTGGGGCATGAATTGCTTTGTTTCTATACAACCTTAACAAAATCGTAATTTTTAGGGATAGTTAGCAGAGCACAAGGAATTCCCTTCTCTGCAGAATAGTCTACAAGAAAAGCAGAGTTATTTGTGATTAGGGAAAGGGCTGGGTTGGGTTATCTTGATGGCCCTGGCCTGGTTCATCCATCTCTGCCAGTGGAGCTATCCCTGCAACCCAGACAGCAGGACCAGCTTTTGTCCTGGCTCAGGGCTGTGTCAGCCCAGGCCAAGATTCTCTTTTTTCAAGATTCTAAGATTCTCCAAGCCACTCCTCTCCTTTTGATCTTCACATTCTTTTCTTACATATGTTAAAGTTCTCCCCTTCAGCCTGGCAACCTCCTGCAAGCTGCTCAGGTATTTTGGTTCCTTTAGAGCAGTAGTTCTCAACCTTCCTAACTCTGCGACCCTTTACTACAGTTCCTCAGGTTGTGGTGACCCCCAATCACAAACTTATTTTCATTGCTACTTCATAACTGTAATTTTGCTACTGTAATGAATCGTAATGTAAATACCTGACATGCAGGATGTTTTCATTGTTACAAAGGGGTTGTGACCCACAGGTTGAGAACCGCTGGTTTAGAGGATCACGTGTTTCCAAGTTCAAGTGAAGGCTGCAGGTAGAAGATACCTTTTCTGTGCCTGAGATATGTCTGACAGAGGTTTTAAGGCCTTCAAACTTTAATTTTGGTAAATTTAGGGCTAGTCCCTAAAACAGTCATGATAAAAATGATTCGGATGAAGCATAGGAAATTACCAACACTCAGTTTTAATTTATAAATATGACAGATTCATCTGGTTCCACATAATACCACAAAATGTTTTCAGATATTAATTAAGAGATATTAAAAGACTTTGGGGGCTGGGCACAGTGGTTCTTGCCTGTAATCCTAACAGTTTGGGAGGTTGAGGCAGGAGGATTGCTTGAACTCAGTGGTTTAAGACTGGCCTGAGTAAGAGGGAGATCTTTTCTGTACTAAAAAGAAAAACAGAAAAACTGAGGCAACAGGATCGTTTGAGCCCAAGAGTTTGAGGTTGCTGTGAGGTATGATGCCACAACACTTTACCCAGGGCAACAGAGTAAGACTGTCTCAAAAAAAAAAAACAAAAACCAAAGACTTTCATTTTGTCTTTCAATATTTCATGTCCCTTAACATTTTTCCGGGTGCCTAGCATACCTGTACTAAGACTACACACACATTATACACAATATGACTTATACTTCCTCTTCTGGGATCTTACAGAGTTAAAGAGGCAGCTGACAATGAGTTAGCACACTTGTAGAATGACAGACTTGGGAAGCTCCACTCACAACACTCTTCTCCTTAGTTCAGGAGCCCTGCCCCTCCTCAGCACCCCCACCTCAAGCCCTGCCAGAAATCATTTTATTAGCTCAAAAGCAAGGAAGACAACATCACGCAGCCGCCTCAGTGGCATGCTACCTGTTTGTGGAGCAAGCCCCAACTTTGAGTCACAGAGATCTGGATTCTGCATTTGATTTGATTATTTCTTGGTGGGTGATCTTGGACAACTGACTTAACCACAGTGGATTTCAGTTTTCTCATCTGTAAGATAGGGACAGTAATATCTACTTCACAGATTTCAAGGGGGCCAAATAAGGTAATGTATGAAAGTGCCTAAAACTGTGCCTTAGATGTACATAGCAGGTGCTCCAGATGAATGTGAAAGCAAGAAGAGTAAATATCCCACCTCTTGCGCTGTCCGACCTCCGTACCTTCCCAACCATCAGAAGTAGCTCAGAACCAACAAGCCACTTTCTTTGAAGTGACATATAGCATGAGACATTGGTTGTTGCTGGCAGTAACCAGTCAGGCAGGCAAGTCATGACGAGAGGCTAGCGGGGTCTCCGTTGCTTTGGGAAAGACAGCTTGCAGCTGGAGAGGCACAGAAGTCTTATTGTGGCATCAGTGACATTTGGGCTGCTCGAGGATGGTGAGGACTTATACCCTCTAGGCCAGTATAACCATTACATGTTTGCACTCATGGAAATGTGTAAAATCCGCACTGTTCCAAACACGTGGCTATGAGCACTTAAAATGGACTAGTATGACTGAAAGAGAATTTTAAATTTCATCTTTATTAATATTGGGCAGTGTAGGACCAGGCTAAGGAATTGGCAAAGTGAAATCACAGGAGCAGGAAATCCTGAGGCAGACCTGGACGCTTTAGCCCGGCTGAGGCAGGAGACAAATGTGAGGCAAAGTCTGATTATCTGTTTAAAGAGTTTACATGTTCTTTTCTTGGCAATGGGAGCTACAGAAGGTTTGTGAGCAAAGGTGCGACACCACGTTGCTCTACTTGAGAGTAGTTCATCTAGTAGCAGGGGGGAGAGCAGTGGATTTCTCTGATGTGACCAGATACAGGCTGGAAATGCAACAACTTTATTGTAAAAGCCAGGCAGGTCGCTCACTGCAGGCTGGGCAGTGTGGTTCAGTTACATACCCTTAAGTATGCGTAAAACTAAAACGTGGATGGGGTCTATTGCATTGCAAAGCCCATAAAAGGAAGTGTATTTACCTGTACTACTGTTTTTAGATCTCCTGGGGGAAAGAAAGGAAAGTGGGCTTCCTGTGGCACTGTAATGAGACAGCCGACACAGAGTGGGCTCCCAGGTCAGGCCTGATGTTAATTTGGCTGGGTGGGGCTTCTATAAGGACGTCATAGAACCTTTTCCTTCCCACGTGCGTTTCTGAATTGGATCCCCGCTATGTAGTTGCGAGACCTAATCTCTCTTACCTTCCTACTGCCTTGCTGAAATCCCAAATTATGCTATTGCAGAGCTCATTAGCTTGATTATCTGTAGGCCAGTAGAATTATTACCTGCATTTGAGGACATCTCCAGAAAGATAGAGATGTATTTCCTCCCTGAGGTCTTTTCAATTTACAGGCAATTACACGATAGCTTTTCACCCCCCTTTTATAAACTTTCCTTGAGAGGCACTTCTATGTGGTGTTAAAAATATCAATTCAGCTAGGCGAGTGGATCACCTGAGCTCAGGAGGTCAAGACTAGCCTGAGCAAGAGTGAGACCCCGTTTCCACTAAAAATAGAAAAACTAGCTGGGCTGCTGGAAAAAGAAATCCTAGCTTCGTGGGAGGCGGAGGTAAGAGGGTCGCTTGAGCCCAAGAGTTTGAGGTTGCTGTGACCCAGGGTGGCAGAGTGAGACTCTGTCTCAAAACTAACCAACAAACAAACACATAAACAGAAAAACATCACTTCAAAAGCCTGGAACCCTGGTAACTGTACTACCTGCTTCATGGCCTAGTTTGAAGAATAGACTGAGTGAAGGTGCCCAAAGTGCTTAGAATACTGTACATGAGCAAGTATTATTACTACTTGCCCGCCGTTGTTTTGTATTCCTGTCTAGACCTGCCCATCTGGAGCCAGGAGTGCGCCAGGATAGCCAGGAGGAAGAAGTAACAACTCTCAAAAGGCCATTCTACAATACTTGGATGTGAATCAAAAGGAATGGGTCAGAGAGTTAATGAAGGGCCATTTTTCTGAGCTAAGTTCAGACTTATCCTAGGAAGGAAGTCACATAAAATGTTAAAAAATGCAGGGAGGTTAAACTGGGAAGGAGGAGGAAAGAAAGTCGTGCCACGGACTGGAAAGAACAGTTTTTATGTTCCTGGAATCAAACTTTGCAGGTTCGGGTAGATGACCCGGGCTTAACCACCAGCGGGGACTCAGCGAGCGCTTCTCCAGTTGCTGCCACCTGGGCTGCGAGCGTCCTGCGGTCCCGCTGCTGCCACCTACAGGGTCTGCGAGGCCCGGCGCGCCGCCTTCGTGGTTCCCTGTGGCTGGATCCTGCAGCCTTCTAACCGAGGTTAGCAACTTTCTCTTACGGGCTTTGAATGTATCTGCCCCAGACACAACAGTTCTGGAACACCGTTCTAAACAATCTTTTAAAACACCGTGTAGGGACGAAAAAAAAGAAAATAAGAGAAAGTTCCATAGACAGAAGAGAAAGTGCACACTGATCCGTCACCATGTGCCAGGCCGTGCATTAGTGCTTTGGCCTATGTCATCACTCTTAATTCACACTTACCAGTATTGTTGCCCTCACTAGGAAGTAGGTTAAGGCTTCCAATGCACATTTGTTTAGAGTGCATAAATGTCATAACGCACCAACTGACTTAACATTATTTTCCTGTCTTCCCCAAGTGTGAAAGCACTCATGATTGAGTTGACAAACAGGATCAACATTCAGGGAGCTTCTGTTTGCACAAGGCAAATGCTACTTCCCTAGACCCCTTGCTTTAAAAATCAAGACACTTCAAATAAAGATGTTATAGCAGAAATTTTTACTTATAAAGTGAGTCAGGTTCTTCATTAGCTGGTGCTTAAATCTTTGTCTATTAGTAAATTAAGTTTTTTTTCTTTAATCATTTAAGCCAACATGAATGAATTAATGTTTCAGACCAAAGTACAAAACAAGGTTCCTTGTATGGCTTTTTTTGTTTCCTTTTTTTTTTTTGAGTAAGAGTCTCGCTATGTTGCTTTCGGCAGAGTGGCGTGGTGTCACAGCTCATAGCAACCTCAAACTCTTGGGCTTAAGTGATTCTCTTCCCTCAGCCTCCTGAGTAGCTAACTACAGGTGCTGGCCACAACACCTAGCTACTTTTTTTGTTTCAGTTGTCATTGTTGGTTAGCTGGCCTGGGCTGGGTTCAAACCTGCCAGGGTTGGTGCATGTGGCTGGCACCGTAGCCACTGTGCTACAGGTGCCGAGCCTTCCTATCTGGCTTTTACTAACTCAGACTCTCAATCATCCGGGAACATTTATGCTACCGTTATGATATAATCATCATATGTAAATTGGCCATCCTGTGGTACCAAAGGTGGTTCTCAGTTAGAACATTGAAATTGACAGAATGTTCTATTCTTTCACGGAAGCTGGATTATAAAGTGTTATCTTCAGAAACTCTGTGACCTGAAGGAATTTTGCCTTTGATCAAAAAGAAATTTAAGCACTATGGGAATTGTTTTCCAAATGGCAAGGGAAAGTAACAGCTTCTTAGTAATTTAAGAAGAAGTTGTCAAAATTAAACTTTCCACTTTTCTATGATGTCAAGCCCACTCTTTTGCCCTGTAGGGAGTTAACTACACAGGACAGAACAGCAGACTGGGTGGCCCACTTTAAAACTAAGAAGCACCTTCCCAAGTCACTCAGGTCTGGAAGGATCATTAGTACCTACACGTATCAGAGTTTCCAGATGTTCAAGGGCAAAAAGTAACACATTCACAGGTGACACAGAGCAAACACCTGTTCAGATGCCCAACGGACAAGCAATCTCTACTAGTAAAGAATTAAGTGACTAAGTGACCCTTAAATAGACTGCCATTTACTTGTTTGTTTTGTCCGGGGTCCATTTAGTTGCATCTGTTAATACTGCAAATAGCTAATGCTCAGCCATTATCTCCATCATAAACCTCATCGGGGTTGAGAGATACAGTTGAACTAGATTCTTCACTTAAAATTGATTTTTTCCCTACATCCATTAAAATATTCACTAAAAGTGTTAGATTCTTCCTGACTCCTTCCTATTTACACAAAAAATTACATACATTTAAATGGTTAAATGGGAACGAATGCCTTACATATTTTAGATAACATAATGTCTCAAATTAGATATTATAGAACTTTAATAAGGAAGAAGTGAGAGAAAACACGGTAACTTTAATGGGAAAAAAAGTACCTGTATGCACACAGTAGTTTACAATAAATGTAGATTTACTGACTTGAATGGCCTTAAAATTGATTTGCTTAGCAAAGACTGACATGGATTGTGAAGATAAGGATACAGTCCAGCCTGGGGAAATAGGCTACTGTTATTCACCTGTCCTGGGATTCGAGGGGGCCAACTTGCCTGTTCTTTCCTCCTCTGCAGTTCCTATTCTAATACCTAAACCTTTCTACATTTAGCTTTAGTTCTTTAGTTTGAGGCATTGCTTATAACAAGTGCTGTAGTGCCTAGCTGCTGGCTGTATTAATTTTGTAGTATTATTATTGTCAATGATATCTATGTTGGCCAACACTTACTCGGGGCTAACCACGCGGCAGTGTTCAAGCAGAGGGGAAAGGTACTTTTATCTCAGCTCAAGTTTTAAAAATACAGGGAAAGAGCTGAGGTCACGTTCCCAATCTTGGAACAATAAATGTGGTCAGACGGGGAGACTGATTGGCCCAACTTGGGCCATATAAACTCTGAGTTTGCTGGAAGTGTATGTGTGAGGGAAGCAGGATGATTGGCTGACCCCAGTAAAACCATGGTCTGTATTTTGAGGACTATTTCCCAAAGAAGGTACTTCCTTTCCTGGAAAAAAAATTCATGTCCACCACAGCTTTGGGCAAGTTACATAATTTTTGAACTTCAGTTGGATAACACATATGATGAAGGAGTTGGAATAGACCCTTCCTAAGGGTCCTTTCACATTTAGAAGTCTCCAGTGTTCTTATCTTTTGAAATATAGCAGTTCATAAAATAATTTCTCATTCAATCCTGAAAAGCAGGCAGAGGTGATGCTATTTGGCCCTCTTGTTAAATGGGAAAACTGAGGTTCACAAAGTTAATTAACTTGCCACCAGTTGTTAGAATGTCAAGTAGCAGAATTAGGACTAGATATTAAATCATTGGATTAGTTCCAAAGAATCCCTTTGAATGTGTCCCACATTAGTGAAATTAGTTTTATTCATTCCACAAACTAATCCAACTGGTGGGATAGTTAAATCTCAATCTTGGGCATTCAAATGTATTATTTTGCTGCCTTCTGTGAGATGCTGGGGTTGTTCATTAATGTGATTACTGTCTTTCTAATGAGAGACGCTGGGAGGTATGGTTGGGGGGAAGACAAAGCTACTCAGAATTCAAGTTAAAGGAGACTGACTGCTTTTAGGAAGAGATTGAGGTAAAGCCCAGAGGAACTGATTATTATCTCCCAGCTCACAGACATTTGACACTATGCCACAAAGCTGACAGTGGTCAAATAAGTCACTGGTGTTTGTTTTAAGATTTCTCTAAATAAATATTTACACCACACAATCAATGAAGTCTGGAAAGTCAATGGGATGTGTTTTATTTTTAATAAGACTTAAATTAATTGTACATTCTCTGATTAATTGTACAGTCTCTATACCTACAAACATCTATTCAGATAACTGAGGTCCTAATGGTTTGCTTTCTTTTAAAGCAAATATGATTTAACAAAAAATTTTAAGACCAAGATAGAAAACAATCTTTAATTAAAAATTATAAAAATATGATTCAAAAGCCTTTGTTCTGCCAGTTAGTGAATTTATTCTTCTTCTTTTTTTTTTACAGTTTTTGGCCGGGGCTGGGTTTGAACCCACCACCTCCGGCATATGGGGCCGGTGCCTTACTCCTTTGAGCCACAGGTGCAAGTGAATTTATTCTGAAGGAAATAAATATGATGATTAGACAGATGTTCACTGAAGCATCCATTATAGTATTAAAAAGTTGGAAATAAGCTGGGTAGGTAGGAGGTTTATTGCTTTTTTTGTTTGTTTTGTTTTTTTAATAAGAGGTAGGGTCTAGCTCTGCCACACAGGCTGAAGTACAGAGGTCTGATCATAGCTTATTGCAGCTCCTGAGGTCTAGCAATCCTCCCACCTTAGCTTCCTGTGTAGCTAGGACTACATGCATGCCACCATACCTTGCTAATTTTTAAATTTTTTGTAGTGATGTTATGTTGTCCAGGCTGGTCTCGAACTCCTGGCTCTGGTGAATCTCCCACCTCAGTCTTGTGAAATGCTGGCATTATAGGGGTGAGCTACTGTGCCAGGACAGGAGATTATTTTGAAAGATTATGTTACTTTCATATGGTAGAATATTACATAATTATTAACAATGATACTGTCCAGGAATAGTTGGTGATGAAAACATTCATAATAGTTAACAAATAATTAACAGATAATTAGTTAATAGTAATTGATTATTAATAATTAATTAATAATTAGCTCTAGAGTTAGCCTATCTGGTTTCTGATTCTGTTTCAACCAATTTCCCATTGTGTGAACCTGTACAATGTTTTGGTCTTTTTTTTTTTCAATTTTTATTAAATTATAATTGTGTATATTGGTGCAATCATGGGGCACAATGTGCTGACTTTATATACATTCTGAAATATTTTCATTAAACTATTAATTGTTTTGGTCTTTTATGCTTAATTTTAGTCGATATTTAATGAGGCTAAAGATAATATCTATTTCATAAACTTTTGGGGTGACTTGAATGAGGTAATTAATGTAAACTGCATAGCACAAAACCAGGCACTATATAATAAGATCATAGAACAATATGTTTTCTTTCTTTGCTAAGCTGTATTTCCAACATTTTGGACAATGATTTTATGTGAATTTGACAGTGAAGAAGAGAATATGAAGTTTTTTCTTATTTTAAAAAATTAAAATAATAATTCTGATAAAATATACAACATGAAAATTGTCATCATAACTATTTTTAAGCATATAGTACATTAGTACTAGGTGTAGTCACGCTGTTGTGCAACCAACCTCAAGAACTCATTTCATCTTGCAAAACTGAAACTCTCTGCCCCTTAAACAACTCCCCATTCTTCTCTCCCACCACTCCCCACCCCTGGCGACCACCTTTTTACTTTCTGAAACGCTACAGATTTTTTATTATAGGTACCTCATATAAGTGAAATCGCACAGTATAGGTTCTGTGATTGCCTTTTTTCACTTAGCATAATGTCCTCAAGTTTCATCCGTGTTGTAGCATGTGTCAGAATGTCCTTCCTTTTAAAGGCTGAATAATCATATATATAAATATACACCACAGTTTGTTTAACTATTCATCCCTTGATGGATACTTGGGTTGCTTTCGACTGCTGTGAATGATGCTGCTTTGAAAGTGGATATACCAATATCTGAAAGTTTTTTTTAATAAAGAATATTTCTCTAAATGTTATAAGATACATGTAAATTATATAAAATACTTCTAAGATTGTTCCTTGGCTCTGAAAGTGCTTCCAACATTAATGATTACCTCAATGGATTCATGAGCAAACTTAGCTATTGGGCGCTTATTTTTTGTCTGCAGTATGTGTAAATATTTCAGAAAATTTCAGGCTTAGCAGCAAGTAACAAGAAAAAGAAAACCAAACCAAATTGCTAAAACAAGGTAGGCACTGCTTCTCCTGGTATCAGCTCAGGCTTGGATTATACTTCATGTGTAAAGAGTCTAATTGTCTCTTTTCTTGCTCTGTTGTTTCCTGGAGGATTTTTTTTTTTTTGAGACAGAGTGTCACAATGTTGCCTTTGGTAGAGTGTCGTGGCTACGCAGCTCACAGCAACCTCAAACTCTTGGGCTTAAGCGATTCTCTTGCCTCAGCCTCCCAAGTAGCTGGGACTATAGGCGCTCGCCACAATGCCCGGCTACTTTTATTTTTTTTTTTTGGTTGCAGTTGTCATTGTTGTTTAGCAGGCCTTGGTCGGGTTCGAACTGCCAGCCCCGGTGTGTGTGGCCGGTGCTCTAACCACTAAGCTACTGGCACCGAGCCCCAGAGGTTTTCTTTCCAAGGTCTCCTTGTGGGACAAGGTGGTTGCTGGAGCTTCAGCCACATTTTTCTGCCTGTATTGCAGCCATCAGAAAGGAGGAAGGGATGGCGAGAGAGTATGTCTCTCCTTTACTGACATGTCTCCACTTCTAATGGAGAAGCCAGTCACATGCGTCTTCCTATCAGTAAGAGAGATCTAGAAAAGTGGTCTTTACTGCTGGCAAACCATATACACTGCACAAACTGGGGGTTCTATATAGAGAAAGAAGGAAAGAATAGATATTGGGGGACATATGTGTTAAATGGCAACCTGGTAGTGTACAGCCTTGGCTATGTAATATTGAGCTGCTTCTCTTTGAGTCTCTAGATTATCTCAAATGATAATTTTGCAACAGTGGTGATTTTCTCTCCTCTATTAATGCTTACTCCAAATGTAAAGTCTTGTAGGAGAACTGGGGCAACCTAGAAATATGGGAGGAAGTTAGTAACTTAACATTCCGCTGCCCTGGGTTAGTCCGAGAGTCCATAACCACCCCCAACTCCAGAAAGATGGGGTTGCAGCTTTCGTGCCCATATAGCTGGTGATTGGGTGAATTTCTTTTGGAAAATGACATCCAGATGGAGAAGAAACCTTTTTTCAAAGATCATTCTCTATAATGAGAAGGCCTTAGCGATACTAATGCCTACCTAGTGATGAAGTCAAATTTAGATCTGATTTTCATAATTCCCAATATCAAAATGATTTATTTATTCAGTCAGCCATTGACAATGAATCAGTACATGAAAATACTTTGTATGCTTTCATGGGAATGTAAAACCTCTTCTTGTTAATTGCAGAACTTTGTTTTGTTTTAATTATAGAATTGGAAAATTTGCGAAACTCTAACAAGTTGATTTGGCTCATGGGCATTAAAATGAATAAGTACTGTGTGAAACAGCAAACCTCACCCCATTACTTGTGATATACCATCATCTTCAAGGCAAGGATTGGGGTGGGGTAAGGGAAGAAATGGAGCCAGGGAAAGAGTAAAGGGGTTTTACTTATGATGTTAATTGAAAATTAAAAAAAAAAATAGTTGATGCCATTATATTCAGAAATGTGTTGGTCCTATCAATCTCATCAAAATGCTTTGGTTTAGAGATGGATAGACTCTGTAATGGGTAAGTTATATGAAAATTACCTTAAGGTTACAAACAATGAAGAAATATAGTTAAGTGAGAAACGATCAGGTTAATGATTTCATAATTCATCTATAATAAGGCTCATTTATACAAATTATACTGATATCACTGAAATGATGCTTTCCATTGTCACCACTCTTCCCACCCCCAAATAATTGCCTCCAAAAGTAAATTTAGAGCCTCTGATTTTTTTGAATGTGATTAAAACCCACTTGCAAGGCCAGTCATGGTGGTTCAGGCCGGTAATCCGAGAAGTTTGGAAGCCTGAGGTGGACAGATCACCTGAGCTCACGAGTTTGAGATCAACCTGAGCTAGAGTGTGACCCTGTCTCTAAAAATAGCTGGGCATTGTGGCAGGCACCTGTAGTCCCAGCAAACCGGGAGGGTGAGGCAAGAGAATTGCTTGTGCCCAAGCGTTACATAGAGGTTGCTGTGAGCTATGATGCCAGGCCACTGTACCCAGGGCAACAAAGTGAGACTCTGCCTCAAAACAAAACAAAACAAACCCCCCCAACCCTCTTGCAGAATCTAGAGGACTCTTACCTGCCTCGGTGGTGCCTCTTCTTCTCTGAAACTACCAAAATTAGTAGCAAAGCCTAGAAGAAGAGTGCAGTTCTTCAATACTTTAGCTAGTGACCTCAGAATAAATTCACTGTTCGACTGATGAGTTAAATTGTGGCCTGCTTCTTACGGTGTTACAACTTATATTATTGATACTGGTTTAGTTTAATAAATATTTACTACTCATGCCAACTGTGTAATTTTAATTTACACCATCCAAGGGGCCTTTCCTATAATTCTATGACTACTCATAATTCAAGAGGGAGAACATTTTGTAATGGAAAGCATCATGATTGGGGAGCTAGAGGAATTCTGTTTTAATGGGTTTTGCCATTAACTAGTTGTGTATCTCTGGGCAAATCATTTATTTACTTCTTAGATTTCTGTTAAAATGAAAGGGTCGGGGGTTAGTTTATTTGATCTCTAAGATTTCCAGTCCTTTAAAAAATAGTTAAAAGTAGCATTTTTACTTTCATCCCAAGAAGAATCATACAGCCATTACTGAAGAGGTTAAGAAATAACGATGTATGTGTTTATACTACATCACCTTTTAAACATATGAAGGTGGAAATGGTGCTCTCCAGTATTATAATTAATGCTAACCAAATGTTAAGATGGCTGAATATACCTCTAGGAAAAAGAAAGGTAGTTAGGCACTTATATCCTGTTGGTCGTCTATCTGGGGTGGACCCTTCAAGTGTTACTGCCACATTCCTCTTTATCTCCCAGCCTCCCCACAACTTAGCCAGCAGATAGGGCCAAGAGAATCACTTCTCCCCTCCATGAAGCTGACCCTCTTAAACTTCCATGGTGTGTTATCTTCTCTTCTATTCACTTCTACCTTGTACTGGGTTCATTATAAACATGCTGTATCTCCCTTCCACACTGTAAGCTCTCGAGTATATCATAATCCTTTATCTTCATCAAGTCTAAAATCAAGGTTAAATGTTCAGCCAGCTGCCCTTGGTAAGATATAACCCTCACAAATATGTGGAATCCTGCCCTGGAGATTGGTATTACAATTCCTTTACCTTGCTTCCTTTCTGAGCAGTCTTTTTCTTGTTGTTTTTATGAAGCTGGGTTGATGTGATTTCTCTGCATGTAACTTTGGGACTTGAATCCATGTAAATAAGTTGCATATTCAGTTGAATTTTTGAGTGAGAAGAGGAGATGAGGAAAACGTTTCTTACCACAGGCCTGGTTCCCTTTTGGTGTGATTAGATCACACAGTTTATTTTTGAGAGAAAAAGAGGAGACAGTGCTTTGTCTAATTGAAACTGAAACATGCCTTGAGTTAAATATTGGTCTTTAGGCCTCATCATGTCCTTCCCCTTGAAAGATGTCATAAGCAGACACGACACAGCTCTCTGATCATGATGCTTTCCATTACAAACATCCTGAGCAAAACACATTTGTTTTTCTCTTTTTCATTTCAGTTAAGGCTATTTTGAGATTTGGATGGTACCACTATTTAGTTTAAATGTGAAAGCAGATCTATGTCCCTTTTGGTGCAGGCATTCTTTTTTCTTTTTGGCTTTTCTTTTTGGGTATCTCAGCTTTGTGCAGAGAGCCCAATTGGTGGCTGATAGACTGTCACTTGAGGGGTGGTTGCAGTAGCAGCACCAGATGCCTGGGGGAATGTTCCCGCAAGCCCTTTGGGGAGAAGCCTGCTCTTTCAGAAGTAGGGCCCATTTGCCTAGAAGGCAGCAAGGGAAATCATCAGTGGCAGCAGATTATAACAAACAGGAAGAAGAGACAGGGTTGCAAATGCTTATGTACATCTCTCCTATTCAGACTACCAGGCAGATGAAAATGTTTTCCAGGTGGTATTTGCAAAGTTCTAGTGCACCCTGAAGTATCATGCTACTTATGTAGAAATGCCACACACATCTAGAGTCTGCCATAAAGCAATTTGTCATGCAAAGTGTGAGAATGTATGGCTGATACTGGGAAGCAGGGCATAGTAAAGTAATTCATTCATACTCTTCAAAGGTCTTGCATTTTCATAGTGTGCCTTTATCCAAAACTACTGCTAAAGTCTAGGGCAACAAAAAGTCTCCCAGTCTCCCCATTATTCAGTTTTACTTAATTAAACCGCAATTAACAACTTTATCTAAAAATCTTTCAGAGAATAGCTTCTTTGGTAAAGGAGATAGTGGTTTTAATCGATTGTGCTTATTTGTAGCAATAAAATTTTTATTTTATATTTTTCCTGAGTCTCGGTGGGTTTAGAGGTGAGGATTTTTTTTTTTCTTAGCAAGTTATTTTTATGATCAGTAAATACATTAAACATACTGATTTCAAGAAGTTGCCTGGCCAGAGCTTTATTTGGGGAGGGGAGAAAGCAATCAGACTTCATCCTTCTTCTCTTTTAATTCAAATTTCACACTAAAGGTTGTTTTGAGAGGGAAATGGAGCATGCTAAGCTAATGACAGGTTTCTCCATCTCTTATTTTTCTCACGTCAGCCCACCGCGCTCCTATGCTCCTATCAGCTCCGTGGTGCGTTGGGATGTAGGCAATGCTTCACCAATTAAGGGAAGTCCCAAACCACTCAAAAAACGAAAACAAATAAATAGTCAAAATTCGGGGGAGGGTAAGATAAAGTCAGATTAAATGTGTCAGCAAACACACTATTTTCAAAAGTATTGTTTCTACAACTACAAACAAGCGGGTGGGGCCGGGGAGAATCTTGGATTGTCATTGGTTTGCAGTTTGGATCCATCCAGGCGGACCCGCCGCAGGGCGGATGGGAATGCGGGGACCCGGTTTCTCTTCCCTGGGAAAGGCAATGCATGGCCCCCAGTGAGCTTCAAGGACAGCTGATCATCAGATTCCAGCCCTTTCCAAGCCCCACTCGCTCACCCTGAGCTTTTATATTATAATTCTGTTAGAATAATTCTCTCTGCCATCGCTGTCCTTTTGAGTAGAAGGTGCCACTGCTTGGTGGGCAGAGGCGACGACTCAGCCAGGGGCATCACTGCAGCGGACTCCGGGATACCCCGAGGTGTAGAGGCCAGAAGGGCGCAGCCAGGGCAGCGGGGGCGGCAGAACTGCAAGCAGTCCAGGCCGCCACGGCCGCGGCAGCCGGAGATTTGCGGGTGGGGTGGGTAGGTACCCAGGTCCCTCCCTCTTTCGCGGGTGAATGAATGATTAGTCAAATAGCGCCTCCGCGTCCCAGTGCAACCGAGGGTGGAAGGGAGGAGTCTTAGAGCGACGGCTCCTTTTTTATCCGTGAGAGGCGTTTGCTCTGTGCGTTTATTATTCGACCTCCTAATATTAGTCCTCGGTCTTCTGTCCTTCCTACTGTCGGGACGCGCAGACAGATAACCACAAAGCACTGATCTCTAAGGCCACTTGCCCCTCAGTCCCCTCAGCCTCGGGAGTCCGTTGTCGCCTCAGCCCCCACCCGCCAGAGGGAAGCAAAGTAGGGCGTGAAAAGTTGCGGGGACCCTGCTGCGCCGGGTTGTTGCTTTCCTAAAGCTGCGGCACCCCGGAGCGTGTCGGGGGTGGCGAGGCGCCCCCGAACCCCACGTGCTGCTCCCTCCCAGGTTGGGACACCCGGGACGAGCTGGTGCTGCGGCGTGCCCCCCGGGGGGAGGGCTCCCCGGGGGAGGGAGGAGGCGCGGCGCTCCCGGGCGGCGGAGACGCGCCTGCCTTCCCGGCTTTGCTCGGCGTCCCGGGGCCGGTGGCCTCCCTTGAGGGGCTGGAGAGCAGGCTGGAGGCTGGGCCGAGACGCGTTCCCGGCGCGGCGATCGCGCAGAGCCTCCCGCGCCCGGGCGCCCCCAGCGGGTCCCGAGACGCGCCCGGTGCGCCCGTGTCTCGGACGCCGGAGCGAGCGCGCGCGCCGGCGGGGCCCGCAGGAGGTGGCGAGGGCAGCAGGGGACGACACTGCGGCGGCGGCGGCGGCAGCGCCGGGAGCGGTAGCAGCGGCCGGGGCGGTGGGCCCAGCGCTCCCGGGTCCATCGCTGGCTGCTCCGACACCCCCTCCTCCCGGCCCCTCTCCGGCGTGGAGGGGCTGACTACTAGCCCGCAGCCAGCAACTCCCTTTCAAAAAAAGCCTCTTCGGAGGAGCCAGGGCACCGGACCCTCCCCCCGGGCGCCCCCCCCCTCCCTCGCAACCCCTTCCCCGCCCCCTCCCCGCAGCTCCCGGGCGCCCGCCTCCCTCCTTGGCGGACTGTCTCCCCACAAGCCGGCTGAGAGCCTTTCTTGACTGCGAGCGGCGGCCGCGGAGCAGAGGCGGCGGCACGGGACCTGCAGTCGCCCGGGATTCCCTCCAGGTGACGATGCTCTGGTTCTCCGGCGTCAGGGCTCTGGCTGAGCGTCCTTGCCGGCGCTCGCCCGGGATTACCTGCTGCGTCTTGCTGCTGCTCAATTGCTCGGGGGTCCCTATGTCTCTGGCTTCCTCCTTCTTGACAGGTAGGGGAGGAGGCGATTGGCCCTCGGGGCGCCGGTGCGGTTCTCGGGAGAGGAGTCGCAGGCTTGCCCGGGGCACGGGAGGGTGGGAGCGCGCACCTAGGCGCCTGCCCCTCACCGGTGGATGGACGGGATGAAGCGAAGCCGGGAGGTTCCGGGCTGGGAAGAGGTCGAGAGCTGAGAGGCTGTCGCGTTTAATGCAGTGATAATGGACAGACATCCTTCTGTTGAATTTGAGAAATACCTGTGTTTATTTTCAATGTTTTCCTCAAGGCTCATTTGAATATTTCTCACCTTATAGGAATTAAGGAACAAATTTGTGCGGTTTTCCTCCCATTCTCCTTTCTCCCTGTCCATGTGGAGTTCCAACTTATCTATCTCCTGTGCTAGGAGTGCTTTGTAAACCACTGGCTTTTCAGACCTTGCATTTGAAGAAACTATCAAATTTAGAAAGCAAACTAATAGCAGAATGTAATTACGTATTTTCAGGCAGGTGAAGACCTCAGTTGCTATTCTGAAGAACATACTTTACTGACACCTGGTGCAGAAAAGAAAATATCGAGGCAATTTCTAAGAGAAGAGAAAAGAGGATTGCCTTTCCAAGAGTGATTTCAACCCAAGACAGTAATAGGCAGAACCATATAAAGACTTGTTCATTGACATGATCGATCTTGACTTTTGATCAAATATAAAATCTTCCTTACTGGCCTTTCTAATTTTTTTGCGTATGGGGGTGTGTGTTTAGTGGAAATGCCTTCATACAGTCTTGAATACATTCTTGAATTCTTTAATATCCTGATGGCTAGAAGATTGAGAGCTGCACATTTGGCATGCTTTGTTTTTTATTTGGGGCGGTTATTTTTCATTGCAGATTTGTTTGGCAATGTATAGTAAATTTTGTAAACTTGCGTCAAGTTTATGAATAAAGAACCATTTGAAAATAAAAAAAAGAAAAAAGAAAAGAAATGCCTTCATAAAGAAGGAGTGTTATTAAAGACCCAGGGAAATACTTAGAATTGTCCTTAAGCCACCTGAGAATAGAAAATCTATCTCTATATACAATTTTTTCTTTTAAACCTATTTAAATAAAACTACTTAAAATGGATTTTTTTTCAAGGGGAATTGCTTTTGGTTAGTTTGATAATGTAAAGCTCATTAAGACTTTCTGAAATTGGGGTAGGTGTTTCCAGAAGGATTATGTAAAAATTTAAAATGTTGCTATAATGCAACAAAGTTAAGTTTGAACTAAAAATATCCCCCCCCCCCCATAATTTCAGGTTCTGTTGCAAAATGTGAAAATGAAGGTGAAGTCCTCCAGATTCCATTTATCACCGACAATCCTTGCATAATGTGTGTCTGCTCGGTAAGTGTGGAGGCCAGGTAATATGAACTCAATAACTTCCTCTGACAAGATGAATCCATTAAATTGTGATAATGTAACCAGATCCTCACAGTTCCCTTTAGTCATTACAAAATTGCACATAACTGCATACAGTTTGTGAATTGAATCTAGTTGAGTTTCTGAGTTCTATGAACTTCGGCAATTTCCATTTCATCCAACTGGAAATTCTTGTCTTTGACATCATCCTTATACAAGTAAACTTAAGAAGGACTTTGTGTGAAGTTGTCTCAGTGAAAATTAGAGAATTGTACTTTGTAATGTCTGTTTCCAGTAACGTCTACTGCTACTAAATCACAGGTACCACCAAACTTTCTACCTTGGTTCTATGGTTTGAACTCAGCAGGAAAATGATGAAATGACATTTAGGTATAAAAGTTAGGGGTAAGGTATGTCATGAAGGAAAGAGAGGTGACAGTCTCAAAAAGACCCAATGAGGGCAAGATGTAATTTTGCGTTTCATTGCCTGTTATACCCTAAGGTTCCAAATACCGTCTTTATTTCTGATTTGGAGGAATTAGAAAGGACAATTCCATCCTTCAAAGACAGTGATGCTTAGCTGTCAGCTGCTGAGTTAACACTGGCAGTGGCTAGATTAAAAAAGATAATAATTTGTTTCAATTTATTTTAGTTTAATAGTGAATGAAAAGTCTAATAAGTAACTACTTAGGGGAGACTAAGTAATATGAATACAAATTTTGAGATGAAATATAAATCCCTAAAGAGCAACATTTTTGCTTAAAAATGTCTTACATGTCAATCACTTTTGGCAAACCTTGACTAGAAACTACAGATTACAAAACCCTGTTGGAAATACATGAAGGCAGTCAAATGCAAAGCCCCGAAGTGAGAGATGACTACTTGTTACCATATCAGCATGTTTAGGTGAAAGCCAAGCCATCTGACTTTACACTACTCAAACTTTTTCATGACAAGAGTTAAGGTCAATGTTTCACAGTGCTAATGGGTGAAGGTAAATGCCTGTATTAAATGGTTCTCAGGTTCTTGAGACTAAGATCAACGGAAACAAGTTAAAATGCACTGCAATTAATATTGTGCCTAATTTTTTAAAAAAGCTAAGGGAGAGGGGTCTTTAGATTTTGTGTTTAAGGGTTGTCATGCTAATTAATGATTTTTTACTAAAGAACTTGTTGAAAAGGAGTTTCGAGTTTAAATTTTGACTTAGTTGTAGATTTACAAATCCAGTGTGTGCATATATATGTATAATTTTCCTTTTTAAAAAATTTTTTCTTGTCTGTATACAGTGAGTGAATTATTATATCTTAATCTCTTATGATTTCAGAGGAAATTACCCTGACCAAGTACTACTTAAACATGCCGAGAGCTCTGCTTGCAAAAAATATTGTTTTTCTCTTCAGCAATATTCCCATTAATAAAGTTTGCATATACAGTTTGCAAAATCCAAATAACATTTGGATTCCCAAATAACACTATGCAGAATTCTCCACAAAACATTCCTCCTTTTTATTATGCCTACTGCAGTGGAAAATAGTGACTTTCTCTGGAAGTGGGAGAGTTAGTGATAAGAAGATAGATGTTACTGCAGTTTTGAAGGTAAAGAGTTAGTCTGAAAAAATGAATCATTGGAATTTGAGTGGAAATGATATTTATTCCAGAAAAGTAATGATTAAGTTCAGAAGGGTAGTAAGTTTATACATGTGTTTGACATTTAAATAACATTTGCCTTGGGTGAGTGCTGGCAGGAACCTTTCTAACTGTACGGTGTAACACCAGGACTCTGGCTTTTGGACTTACCCTCGGACTCAGCCCTTAGAAGCTCCTTCATTATCTGAAAGGCACAGTGATATGTTATCATGATCTTCATAGTGTTTTAGGATTATGGGGCCCAAGCTGTCACAGTCGTTATCACTTCCCAAACATTTGTAATGACTTGGTAAAAGTGAGTTAAGAACAGATGGATGCCCACTTCTCTCTTTGTATACACCCTTGTACATTTCTATGGGTACACTGCAACTGGTGCATTTCAAAGTACCTCAGACTGCCAGGAGCATGCCTGGTATTTTTGGTTTTTTTTTGAGACAGAGCCTCACTATGTCACCCTTGGTAGAGTGATGTGGTGTCATAGCAACCCCAAACTCTTGGGCTTAGGCGATTCTCTTGCCTCAGCCTCTCAGGTAGCTGGGACTACAGGTGCTCACCACAACACCCAGCTATTTTCTTATTGCAGTTGTCATTGTTTTAGTTGGCCCCGGGCCAGGTTCGAACTTGCCACCCTTGGTGTATGTGGCTGGCGCCGTAACCACTGTGCTACGGGCGCCAAGCCAGGATGCTTGGGTCCTTGGTATTTTTATTCTTAGGCTGGAAGGTAGACACATTCAGCAGATTGATAATAATGTTTAGCAATAGTCAACATTTATGAAATAGTTGTTCTTGCTGGACACTTACCTAAAGCACTATTATTTCATTTAATGCTCACAAAACCTTTGAGGGCTTGTATCTTTATTTTACAGATGAGGAGACTGAGGCTTATGGGCTGAAATAGCTTGTGAAGGTTCCATTGGAGTAAAGTTGAAATTCAGTCTCACTTTTGTCTGCCTCTAGACCACATGCCTGTAACCATGAGAAATAGGCTATTTATTTTAGTCAAAGAAGTGAGGAAGCAAGAAGAAAATAGGGAGACTGCCCAAATTATTTTACCTTTTGGCATTTCTTGAGTTATTTTGTTTTTTTCTTTTGAGCCTTTCAGGAGTTCTGTTAGTTAACATTTGTTAATCACATTATATGAAAGGAAAATGTCGTTATGATTTCAGTTGACCTGCAGGGAGCGTTGGTTGTGAGCTGGGTTTATATATGTGCATTAAGAGGGTATGTAATAGTCTCAACTGTACTCTGGATAGAGAATATAGTCATGTTTAGTTTGTGTTGGTCCAGCCTTTTGGCAGAAAGGTACCTAAGGCTGAGCATAAGCTCATATCTTATTTCATAACATATACTAAAAAAAAAGAAAGCTAACCTCAGCGTATGCTTAAAAAAGATGTAAAATGTTACAGTTGGGAGGAAATAGGTGGCACAAAGTCTTGTATGTAATCACAGAGTAAAAGCTTGAAAAATCCCACAAAATCAACTTGGCCTGATTTAAACTTTTAAGCTGAGAAATGTTTTAAAGGCGGAGTGAACTCATCCCTGTGGAGGTTTTGAGGATAGTAGTGGGCGCAGTGGCCACGGAAGCAGAACTGAATAATTTTATTCTCATTTGTCATCATCTGCACAGATCCCAGCATCTTGCCAGAACCAGTCCTGGTCCAAGAACAACCTGTTTGTTAGCTGGTGATGGAATCTCGTTTTAAAGTGTATAGGCCAAAAAGCTTTGGTTCATCTATTTATTCTAGGGGGAAGGTGAGAAGTTGTCCCATTGTCCTCAAATCTATGGAACTGGATAGGCAGTGGAGGTTAAAAGATGCCCTGCTTTACTGTTTAGTGAGAAAGCAAAGCATGCCTTTCTCCCACCTTACAAAATGGTCTTTTATGGGGCTGAGGAAGGGAGGCCCAGACTTACTGCCATATTGCATGATATTTCCCCCTTCTTGCTGTGAGTATTTTCCACCATAATGCTTAGGAAAACACATTGGTGCGTGCCCTGAAATACAGCTGATAGGAGCCAGCTGCATCCAGAGAAGTGAATCCAAAACAATTCCCTGGATCTTATGGATGTCCCCAAATCCACGTAAGTGTCTGTGAGAAGTGGTGCTTAGACTTCTCAGCCTTTTCCACCTAACTGTAGGAGGAAATGGCAGGAGCCAGTGAGTTGGGTCCCGTACTGGCAACCTGAGAAAACTTTGGAGGCTGGGACTCACAAAACCAGAAGTCAGAGCTTAGTTTGGCAAACATTTTGTTCAGCATAAAACATTATTGTGAGGTTGAAATTTCCTTTTTTAAATCCAGAGGTGCAATGTAGAAATGGACCCTTTGCTTATAAAAAGCAATGTGAAATTCAGTGTTACAAGAATCAGGGCTCCATCTATCTTGGAGCCAACCAAATAGTAAAAACAGGAGACCTTGTCTGCTGTCTTCCACTTTGTTAATCGCAAAAATCCTGTATCGCTAAACTGGTAGCTCCTAACATCTTAGATTCTCTTGGGTGCCTTATCTCTGTAAAATACTCATGTTTTTCATTGTTCGAATTAACTGTCGGGGGAACAGAAATCTATTATTTAAGCAAGTGTTAGGCACATGTTTGAGAATGAGGGAGATAAGATTGCATGAGGATTCAATTCACGTGTGTATGTCTGAGAGCGAGACGGGTAGGGGAGAGAGAGAAAGGAGAAGAGATTATAAAGTAGTCCAGATGTGTTCAGACAGATACTGCACTTGGTATTTGAAAATATACATTGATTCCACACTTTTTCAGAGTGGTTTTGTGTCATTTTTAGCGTTGGGCTGCTCACTAAGGGAGAGATCCAATGTATTTATTCTTTTTATTTTTACACTGTTTAGAAGGTGATATGACCAGTTTTGCCTTTTGGTAACAGTTTTTGGAAAAGTAACTAATTTATTGGATTGTGTTGGCAAATTCTCAAAGACTAGCTCGTAGACAGTTGTTCATATTCATGCTTTATTCAGGCTCGGAGGAGCAGAGCCAGTGTCCTGAGGTCACACAGTTACTAAGAGACATAATTGGGATGTGGAGCCCGCTCGTCCTCTGCTAAACCGTTTTTCTTCTGCTGGTCATTCACTACTTAAAAATGTGTACACATTGCTTCATGGGTTTCAATGAATAGTTTCAATGTCCACAGAGCTAACATGGGCAGTCTTTGGGGATAGTGTGAGTGGTTTTGATCTTATAGCCCAAACCACATCTGGACTTTGGAGAGCCCTTTAAAGGAAGACATGGCTTTTGTGTGGCATCATATCATTTTAGCAAAGAGCTTCAGGCATCAGACAGGCCTGGAGTCAAATCTAAATGGTAGTGAACTTGAGACAGTTACCTGCCTTTTCTAATCCTGAGTTTCCTTGTTTGGAGAATGAGGTAGATATCCACATCTAGCTCCTGGTGTTACTGTGGGAATTAAATGTGATCTAGGATATAAATCTTGGCCTAAGGCTTGGCATATAGCAAGTCTTTGGAATAATTTTTATTGTTGTCATTCTTGATGGCGTTATTATTTTTTTAATTCTTATTTTCTTACGTGGAATAGGATGCAAAGGTTTATCAGAAAAGGATGAAAAGGGAGGCCAATAGAGACACATGACTAATTATGCCAAGCCCACCCCCCATCACTGTGAATGAACAGGGTAACCTTTTGTCAGTGTTTCAGCCACTCCTCACTTGCGCGGGGCTCATCTGGGCCGAGTCCTTATTGGTTCAGTGTTCTTTGGACTCTAGTGTAAATTTTCCCTTTGCTCTCCATTAAATATCAGAAAAAGAAAAAAAAAAAACTTTCCATGGAAGAGGGGCCTCCTTTCTTGCAGAGTATTTACATCTCTATGCCTGTGGGGTCACCTTCACTTGTACTTTTGTTGGCAGAGGGGAATGGTTGGGAGTTGAGAAGGCTGTAATTCTGGAAAAACTGCCTAGTGGTCTGGCATCGTGGGGATCCTCTGGCCCGCCTTGTGGAAGTTCCTTGACCTTGTTCCAGGCTTGAGTGTGTTTTTGCTGCCTACTTGCCATGGCTCCCCTTTCCCTTCCCCACCCGACTTCAAGTGTGCTTTATTTTGTTTTGCAGCACTGAACTTGACCGTGCATGTCAACAGTAAGCTGTGTTTTAAGTGTAGGAAATAGTGTGGAGGAAAGAGGGCTCTTCCCTAGACTGGAGTGCAGATAAGGCCAAGGGAAGGAGAAGAGAGAGATAATAGGAAAATCAGGCTGGGCAAAAATGATAGAAAGTAAAACAAGTCGATAAAAAGTCATTGAATAAATCAAGGATATCATTTTTTGGCACCCTCTTCTATGGCACTTCTGTGTAACTGATGGTATATTGAATCCTTTGTGCTGTAAAAAGAGTGCAAATAACACCACTTTTCGTGGCACGAGGAGGTCAAGTGTGCTTGTTGAACTTGGTTAAGATCAGCAAATGAGCTGGGTGTATATTTTAAGACCTGTTGATTCCCAGTTCTAATTCTATAAAACACCCCTCAAGGCACTAGGGCAAGCAGGTTATAAATTCAATAATATTATTCTTTCTCCCTTCTTCCCACACATCGTCCCCCCTTGCATTTTATTTATGATGCTTAGCCTTTTCTGTGTTTGAAGCACTGTGCTGGCTCGGTTCCTCTGAGGAGACAAAGACCATTCTCACTCACAGCCTGATGGAGGAGATGGACATGTAGATAAGTACATTTTACAGGAGTGATGGACAATGCTGGGAGACTCAGACCCAAGTCCTAAGGGGGTTGAATGCTCTGCCTGAAGTAGCTGAGACCTTCATGGAGGAGAGGGTAGTCCAAAGCCTTGTCAGAAGAAAGACACAGAAGGGTATGTGCCTGGGCTGTGTGCGCATGGCAGGGGCCAGGGTGCCCAGAGCTCTGATGGAGCTGAAGGCAGAAAATTTCATGGGGGCTGGGTGTGGGGTCTCACGCCTGTGATCCTAGCACTCTGGGAGGGTGAGGCAGGTAGGTTGCCTGAGCTCAGGAGTTCGAGACCAGCCTGAGCAAGAGAAAGACCTGTCTCTAGCTGGGCATTGTGACGGGTGCCTGTGGTCCCATATGCTTAGATAGCTAAGGCAAAAGGATCACCTGTGCTCAAGAGTTCGAGGTTGCTGTGAGCTGTGGTGTCATAGCACTCCACTCAGGGTGACAGAATGAGACTCTGTCTCAAAAAAACAAAAACAAAAACAAAAATAAAACATCAACAACAAAAAGAAAGCTCCATGGGAACCAGCATGGGAGTGCTTTGAATGCAATAAGAAGGGTATCAGTTCCGTTCTTGTAATCAGGGGGAGCCCTTTAATACTTTTGGGCAGCTGTACAGCACAGTAAGATGAGGTTTATATAAAGGTCTTCAGGAACTTTTGTGGGGGAAGTTTGGAATGTGCAGAGCTGGAGTTTGGACAACAGCCTGCAGGAAGGTGGTATGGTCAGATGAGAACAAGCACCCTGAGCAGGGCTGGGGAGGGGGAGCAGAAAGAAGGTTCTGGGATACCCCAGTGTGCTCATTCTTTTGAATTTCTTTAACCACTTTTCAGTTTTAGAATATTTGGATTAAGAGACTCCAAACCATACCTAGCAAAAAACAGTAGGTAAAACGATCCCTGGGATGTCCCTGGAGCACAACCACTTTGCTCAGCACTTGGCTTCTTCAGAGCTGGGTGCTGCTACTTCAGTAGAATGGTCCTCTTTCCAGAGCTCACTCTCAAACTAGCTTTGGGAGCTAGTTTTCTCTTCTCAGTCACAGTGATGCCCAGGTTGACACTGGTGCACGATCCATTTGGCAAATAACTGCGCCTGTCAGGCATTCTCATGACAGTGTGTGTGCCCTATCATAGCACAAATTTTATACATTAATCAGAATTGGGTGTTTCACCTTTGAAAAGTGCACCAGTGTGCTGTGACAGTGAGAACCACTAGACTTGCGGAGGAGTTTTGAAGCCCTAATAGGTAGCACTTGGTCAGAAAATAGACTGCAGAGGCGAGAAATGGGGAAGGGAAGTTTGAGAGTCCTAGCCAATGTTCTAGACAGCACAGGGTTCAGGGCTATGTGTATGGGGGAATCCGTTTAGATTGATGGGTTGGACTTGATAGACTTTCCAAGAAGAAAAGGCCACCAGCCTTTTAGAAACAGAGATTTTGACCTTAGTATAGAGAACACAGGACTAGAGGTTAGCAATTTGTTATCTATCTGCATATTAAAAAAGCTTCAAAACTTTGAGAATAAGTTACTTAACTTGGGAAGGGGTCTAAACTGAGATTTTCATAAACGGGTCTCCAGTAGGAACTAGAAGTGTGATATGTGACTAAAAAAGGGGGAGCCTATAAAGGAGCTTGAGAAATACTAACAGAAGCAGGGGGAGAATCAGGCCAGCACAGGCCGAGGCAGAAGATGTTCAGGTTAAATATCACAGTGAGTTAGACCGAAGACTGTAGGAAAATATCAGAGAAGAAATTGTCTCTTCATCTTCGCAGACTCCCTGCAGCAATGAGCAGTGAGCTCTGGGCCTGCCTGTGCCTCCTGCTCATTCGCACACAGAACTTCATCGATTGTCAATCAGATTCAGCAGAACCTCGTTCGACCGGAATCCCAAACTAAGCTGGCTGTCGGGCTTTCGAAAATTTAAGTAAAATTCACCAATTTTCCAAACGTTGATTTTAAAAGATCTTCACAAAAGCGGGTACAAACTACATGAAATTTTAAAAGGTACCAAAGCAAAACTAATTTCATGGTGAAAAGTAATATGCTTTTTGCAAACATTGTTGGAATGTTTTGATAGTTAAATATAAAATTGGCCAGGGCACATGTAGGCACTTTTTTTTTTTTTAAATTAGGAATAAAAGCAACAATATAAAGGAGTCTGACTAAGGTAAAAACTTACTATTATAAACTTTCAAGGTGGCTCTGTTAAATCATTAATGATACTTTAAAAATACTATAGTATAATCTAATCTTCAGTTGTAGGTCTTCAGGTAGAATTTTTTTTTTCCGTGAAGTTTTTCGTTCTCATTTTGTTAGTGGAGTACAGCTGTGGACTTGGGGCCTTGCTGTCTGAATGGACAGGTTTGAGTCTCAGCCAGGCCACCTCGTATTTGTGTGCCACTTGGCAGGCACCTTGCTGTCTCTGAGTCTTAGCTCTGAGCACCGGGCACGTCACAGTGGTGTGTGTCCTCAGTGGCTGGCTGCAGGCGATCACAATGAGAAGGGGTTCAAGGCAATAATGTTTGTACAAGTCATCTGCCAACAGTGTAAATAAAATTGTTATAAAGGGTAATAACGTGAATAGAAGAAGGAGAAGTGTATATCATAAAGCAATTTTTAGCACATAATTTTTAATGGGTGTATTCTTAAATTGTAGCATAGTGGTTCCCACCTCTACCCCTTAATGGTTGTATGGCTTTAGGTAAGTTGCCTAATATTTCTACGTCTCCACATCTCTTCATCATCAGGCTCTTATCAGAATTATAAGTTAAAAGATGTAAAATTCTCAAAATGTGGTCTGAAACATGGTAAGCACTTCAGAAATGATAACTACTGCCCCCATCTAAAGACGATAAAGTTACCGCCTGTGCCATATTTCTAAGCAGTGATTGAATGGCCTGTTTTTATAAAACTTTTTTTTGGAGACAGGTTCACAGTCTGTGGCCCAGGCTAGAGTGTCATGGTGTCAGCCTAGCTCACAGTGGCCTCAAACTCAAGCGATCCTCTTGCCTCGGCCTTCTGAGTAGCTGGGACTACAACTTGCCTGCCATGCTCAGCTAATATTTTCTACTTTTGGTAGAAACAAGGTCTCGCTCTTCCTCAGGCTGGTTTTGAACTCTTGAGCTCAAGAGATCCTCCTGCCTTGGCCTCCCAGAGTGCTAGCACAGGTGTGAGCCACCACGCCCGGCCTGTTCTTATTACAATTTATCCAGAACACCTAGGACAGGCGTTTACTCTGAATTTCTCTTGGGGAGGCAATGGACTGTCAGGATGGTGACTACTTTTCTGGTAAACACAGGAAACACTGGTAGTATTTGTGGATTAAGAAGAAGGGTCACTTTATTTTTCCTCTTTGAAGCTTCAACTGCTTAATCTAATTCCTGAGTGGGCTCACTGAGCCTGACAATTCTGAGCCCTCTCCATTTTGAAGAGTGGCCCAGTGTCTTGCTTTCTGACCAACCACTTGTATGCACCTGTGGGATCAGACCTCATTCTCCAAAGGGACAGCCCTGATGAACGGGGGCAACTAGATGTGAACGAGCTGGCCCTGGGCACCCACGCAGCTTTCCATGCCTGGGAGCAGCCATCCTGCCAACCCCTCCGGGCATCGCTGCTGCTCTGTCATAGCGTGTTCAGCCAGGTAGAGTAGTGACTTGGGCGAATTCACATCTCCAGGGATGATGTCCTCAAGTGGTAGAACCTTGTCACAGTCCTCTCCGTCAGGCCCGAAGGTTCAGCCGGAGGTCCACAACCTTGGGACTTGAGTGGGAGTTAGGCTGGAGTTTCCTGTTTATAATTTGGGTTGTTAACACTTAGGATAGCTCCCTCAGAATGGAACTCCAAGTTCCAAAACATGAGTCTTCCAGTGAGTTTGTCACAGAAGGTCAGCCTCCTCTATAAAAGACACGCTAAATAATCATCTCAAAAACATGCTTCTTTCCCTTTAATGGGAATGCGATGTTTTAAAATACAGGATCATATAGACATTAAGACCTGCTTTTGTTTGTGATAAAGGAGCATTCCCCGTTACAGAAATATCTCGCTGTCAAAAGCAGAAATGTACGTGGTGCAGACGGAGGGTGTTCTGGGCCTATCTGACTTACACTTTCTAAAGTCGTAACGAGAAATGCCTCCCAATCCCTGGAGCTGGCACTCCCTGGTCATTCCAGCTCCTTTCACTGAGGCTAACTCCAAAATCTCGACACAAGTCTTCATGTTTATGTTAGGTTTTGGATGTTAGCTCCTTTGGCTTCTGGGAGCTGACTCTGTTGAAAATTATGTTTTTCTTTTAAGGACAAAGGCCTTATTGTATATACATGTCGTGTAGTGTAATGAGTTTTTTTTTTTTTTTTTTTTATGTTAGGTAATGGGTAGTCCTAACCCCAGATCTGCCAAATGAGAAGTTCAAATATCTCTAACCAGATCAGCAATTTTAACCTGCAGGTAACTCGACCAGAGAAAATGAGAAGGTGGGACAAGTGGCATCTTCACTGACCACAGCGTGTCCTCTAAATGTCCTGCTTTGATAGAAAAGCCATTAAAGGATTCTGAGAGAGGACTTACAACATGAGTGATGGTAACCTAGAGCCACTTCAAAGAGAATGACAGTGGCAATAAAAATAAGGGAGATAATGCTCATCACATTTTAACATATAAAAACACTTCCAAAATAACTTTTGAATTTGCTGTCAAATAAATAGATTTTGGCCAGCTGGTTCTTCACGGCTGCTAACGCTGTAGGTTTAATCCAAGCACCTTCTTTTTAGACCCTGAGTAGTTTCTCGGCCTCTCGGTGGGGTCGCTGGCCTCCTCGGAGGTGGGTGACCTCGGGAAGCCTGTTTCTAGGAGAGACCTCAGACAGGAGGTGAGAAAACCTGAAGCTGTTCTTTTATGTCTTTGGGACTCAGTTTCAAGCATTTTTTTAGCATCTTTGTCTTAATATTTTTCTCCCGTACTCCTTAAACATTTTTTTTTCTTTTTTTTTATGAGACAGAGCCTCAAGCTGTCACCCTGGATAGAGTGCTGTGGCATCACAGCTCACAGCAACCTCCAACACCTGGGCTCAAGCGAGTCTCTTGCCTCTGCCTCCCAAGTAGCTGGGACCACAGGTGCCCGCCACAACGCCCGGCCATTTTTTGGTTGCAGCATCATTGTTGTTTGACGGGCCCTGGGGCTGGATTCGAACCCGCCAGTTCAGGTGTAAGTGGCTGGCGCCTTAGCCCGCTGAGCCACAGGCGCGAGCTTCCTTAAACATTTTTTAAAACCCATTTTCCAAGTTCCTTGTCTGTCTATGGACGCCAGCATGAAGGTTCCTTTAACTCTTCGTTGCTTTCTCTGTCGGAGGCAAAATGATGACATTTTCGTTCTTCACCATGTCTAAAGAAACGTTTGGGGATTCATTTTCCACTTTATTTTCTAATCGAACAGAGCTCTTGGTGCCCAGATATTAACACTGCCGCTTCTCTGCTCGGAGGGCGGAGCCTGCTTCCTGTCAGTTGCCTGCGGGGTTCTAATTTTCTACCTCTCGTTAAACCTGTGGGTGCCCACTGCTGTCTTCCCCTGCAGCGGCTGGTTCCTTTTCCTCTCAGAAACGCACCAATTCTGGAGGCACTCACAGCCTGCTACGTCTCTCCTGCTTTGTGGATTTATGGCATAAAAACAGTAGCATTGAGACTTTCAGGGCCTTTTTTGGTCTCAGGGGCACGCTGTTTTCCTGAATGAGAGGGTTTCCTAAACCCGAGAGATTAAGCAGATGTTCTCCCACTTGGGAACTGCTGTGCCCAAACAGTAGGGTTCAGCCATGGGCCCATGTTTATGCCCTTTAAGGGGAATGGGGCCTATTACTTGTGGCAATTTCCTGTGTTCAGGCCCCTGGGAAACAGTGGTTCTGAGGCCTAGAAGGACCCACTAGAGGTCAGCTGGGGCTCCGTTAGCACATAGGTGAGCACCAGGATGGAATTCTTTGTCCCTAAGAAGCAACTCAAGAACTGGTGGAAAGAGCCACATGGCTGGGACAGGGGCAGGGACCTGTCCTTTTTGTGAGTCTCATTAGTCTGGGAAGGCTTCTGCTGGAGAAACTAGCCCTCCTCTCTCCCTGCTGGGATGTGCTGGAAATGCATGTACCAGATGGCGTTGCTTCCTTTTCCTCCGTGGATGCACGTGTGTGTGTGGGGGGAATAATGGGATTTATGAAAACTGTGAATTCATTTTCTGTTTCATGTAAACCATATACTAGGCCAAGGCGATGTGAAATTTTCTTAAATTACTTTGCATACTAGTTGGCCATGTTACAGAAATAAATCTAAAGTCCTCAGATTTTGCTGTTATGGAAATTTTGATATTTATCTGGTACAGACCTATAGAAACAGCAGTTTTATGTGCTTTGGCCTAGTGTATACTTTGAGTACCTTTAGACTTGTTCAAGGGGGCTATTTATTCTCCAAGTTATTGCAATGCACCTGAATGAGGGGGCCTTTAAATTCAGAGTGAATTTCCACTGGGTTCATAAAGTGAAACTAAAATGCAGTGATATAGTAAAACGCCTCTCCATCTGTGAACCTCCAGCTTGGAATTAATGGGCTCTTCTGTACATCCCCAAGACCTCTCTGAGGGTGGCGGGGCAGTGAGGGAGGGTGGGGGAGCATATGGTAGGGGCTCTGCGGGAAATGTGGGAACTGCATTGCAGGACTGGTGTAGGAACATGATTGATTGAAGGCCATTAAACTCAGCACATATTTATTGAGCATTTATGTTAATAATGGCCTGAAGCACTGCAAGATTGGAGAAATGCTCTCCACATGAACAAAACGAGATTAAATGATGTTTGAGATAGTTTTGAAGTTCGATACCTCTTATTGCTTTAGAGGTCTTTGAAAATTGGTTAGCGTATGCAAGCCATGGATATTAACTCTTGGGTGGAATATTTGCTTAGTCAGAGCAACCAGTGTTTCCTTGACTGTGCTGGGTTTTATGTGTTTATGAGTAAGTATGTGTTTACTATGACATTTGGATGATGGTTTTAGTTTACAAACTACCTTCTAGCATTAGATTCTAAAATGCAAGTACGAGCGTGTGATGCAACCAGTAGTTGTGTATGTGTGTTGGGGGCCCATAGAGTGGAGTTTGAGTCCTGGTGACATGAGGCTATATTCCCTGTGTGTTCCCTTCACTGGCAGCCTCTGCCCCTTCTTCCCTCACATGCTTCAGAGTGACTACTTATCTTCTTTTTTGAGGAGTGAGAGTCTCACTTCAGGCTAGAGTACCGTAGAGGCCCAACTCACAGCAGCCTCAAACTCCTGAGGTCAAGCTATCCTCTTGCTTCAGCCTCCTGAGTAGCTGGGACTACAGGCACCTGCCTCCATGTCTGGCTAATTTTTTTATAGTTTTAATAGAAACGGGGTCTCCTTGTTCAGGCTGGTCTTGAACTCCTGAGCTCAAACTACCCACCTGCATGGGCTCCAGTAGTGCTAGAATTGCAGGCGTGAGCAACTGCACCCACCCGGGCTGGCTATTTGTCTTCCCCCACTTGGCTGTAGGTTGTTAACAAGTCAGCAGTAAGAATTCTGCCTTTAGTTTCTTCTGTTCTCCCACCAGGGCCTCAGCAGTGATGGGTCTCAGGTTTTAATGTGCAGTGGACTACCATGGAGCCTGGTAAAAATGCAGATTTCCCATGTCTGACTCCGGGGATTCTGACTCAATGGGTCTGGTTGGGTCTGGCACAGACCTGAGCATGTCCATTTTTGAATTAACCCTTCTAGCGACTTTTATGCAGGGGCCAATTTTTGAAAAACTCTTCCCAAGTGAGGTTTAATGGAAAAAGAATGATATATAAAAATACACACATATAGTTATGTTTATATTTAAAAGTAGGTAAGTCCAGTTGGAATTCTATTATCGGTGTAGAATTTTATATTGTATAATGGGCCAACTATCATTAAATGTCATAATATTGTTTTTGTGGTGCTTTCATACAGTTGTCTTGTGCATTAATCATCTTTTTTTGAGATACTACTTTTTCGTGTCATCTTTATCAAACCTCCTCATCACATCAGAATTTAACCCTTGCTGTTTGAAGCCTTTATATTGTCTACTTTTATTACAACCCTTACTCTACATGGTCGTCTCCTCTGCTAGGCGTGAAGCTTCTTCAGGGAAGGAAAGGTGTCTGATTCTTCTCACTATCACTCAAAGCACCTTACAAACTTTTAAGTCCCAATAGACTCACAAAATAAACAAAAAAGAGTTTATTTTGCAAATAAACACTCTGTTCAAAAACTAGGGAGCGTCTGAGGTTCGTTTCCCCATAAGGTAGGGCAGGTGTTCTTAAGAAGCCTGTTTCCCAGTTGAGATCATGAGGGTTCAGAGAAGGAAAAGCAAGGCAAAGGCGCCCTGTGGTCAGCGGAGTTGGGGCCATCGTTCGAGTTCTGGAATCCTGCCCCGCTCTGTGCCGACTGGCTGACATCCCTTTCGAGAATGCCTTCTAACCCCACGGATGGAGAAGATGCCGGAAGGGTTCGTGGGACAGGTCCAGCACACAGCTTCCCTGGGGATTCTGTTTCTAGCACGCCTTGTGGTCCGCTTAGGTAGATTCCTGACTGGCACCTTTGGGTGGGCCGAGCTGGGCCTTTGGGCTGCTGCCAGCCTTTTCGTGTCCTGGGTTCCCACAGGGATACATTCCGTTTCCTGTGGTCTTTCTGGGATGGGCGGCGGCTGCAAGATGAAGCTGATGTGACGTATGTTTGTTGCTTCTTCAGTTTCAGCCAACTAGATGTAGCAATTTGACAAAAAAGCCGGGGTTTTCTGACTGGCCTGGTGGGATCCAGCAGCATCTGTAGGAAGCAGAGGCAAGCTGCAAGGGCCGGAGGGCCAGGTGAGGCAAGGTTTAGAGAAGGGTCCTAGCCAAGCCCTTCCATCCCCCAAACCTCTACAAGAAGCGGTATTTCTCTTGCTGGCAACTTACATGTGGCAGCTTCCTTCTTTGTCCAGGACAAAACCACACTGAGAAATGTTATTCCCTTTCTCTCTCTTATGCTGCCCTATTTCTTCCCATGCTTTCCTTTCCCTGTTCAGGGAGAGTGCCAAGTTGGGCTGACCAGCCTCTGACTCACGCCATTCTTGCCATGTTATTAGACAGTTTCTCCTACTTTATTTATTTTTACTTTCTGTAGAGATAGGGTCTTGCTGTGCTGCCCAGGCTGGTCTCAAACTCCTAGGCTCAAGTGATCCTTCCAAGTCAGCCTCCTAAAGTGCTGGGATTACAAAACATAAGTCACCCTGCCCAGTCAATTTCCCATACTTTAAATGGGAATATTCTTTTATGAATTTATTGTTTTGATTAGCCTAGTATTCCATTGTTCCAGGGTTTATCCTTACCATCTTCATCTTTCTTATTTTTTACTATGTTATTTTCTTCCTTTGTTATTAGTGCAGCCATTCCATGATGTCACTCCTGCTCATGTTTCATGTCTAGTTTTTCTCAGCCTCAGTTTTTATTGCTTGGTTTCAGCCTGATACTTAAATGTATTTAATACAAACTGGTATTGCATGAGCTGGGTGTTCCTCCTTCATACACGGTGGCTGTCAGACATTTGTACGGATACATATGCAGGGTTGGGCTCACTGACCTCAGCAAAGTCGCTGACCTGGTGGGGAGCCAGAGGACAGCCATTCGTGAAAAGGATCGCCGAGGCTAGCCAACCAGCTAGCTCAGAGCAACATCAAGTTTCCAGGTGGGGGCTTAGTAGATATATTTCACTAATGATGATGTGCTGATATAATTTAGCTCGGTGAAGAGAATGCCCAGGGGAAACTTTAACACCCTTCAAATACCTGGGAAGGAAATATTATGTTGAAAGGACAGAGAAGAGTACTAATCCCAGAGTTGCTACACAGTGTGAGCGTCAGTTTCTCCACTGACCTCTGCCTCTCACTTGCTTCCAGCGTGAGTCCCAAGTTGGTTATGGGAACTTGGCTTTGCTGCTTCTTGGTCATGCCTGCCCATGTGTGCTGGCTGTCCCCAGATCCTTGGGTCCTCGTTACCCTGCTATAGATGAGCGTCAGGGTCCTCACTTTGAGCCACCCTTTTGGGATCAGAAATTGAGAGCAGGGACTGACTGTAGGCTGTTTATTCAAGTGTCTTGGCCTTAGGAAATGGTATAACTGAGAAGGAATGCTTAAACTGAGAGCTTTACCCCCCTTTTTTTTCTTTCTGTTATTCCTGAATGTCTAAGTGTTGACTGTTCTCACACCTCTCACACCCATCTTTAATACTCACCTAGTGTTTGGTCATTAAGCTCTTTTAGGTCACTAAGCTTTGTTGTTTGGGGACATTGGTCCTAGATCTTTTTCCTGGTTTCCTTAGCTCTTCTAGCCAATCAACATTTTCCTAAACTTAAGAAAAGGAAACTGAGGTTGGAGGGCGTGGTGACTATTAGTACTGGGGGTTGGGAGTGAGCAACAGTGCCCAGGATGGCGTCTCTTGTGAGTTTCAAGTAGTGGGCAGCTGCAGTCCCATCCTGAGTTATCTTGGTCACCGACTACTGGCCCTGGGTCAGATGCTGAGGGAAGGTGACCTCTGGTGGTCACTGAACTAATGTAATGATCTCAACTAGCGATCACGTGCAGTCGTGCACACACACGCGTGTGGATGTGCCTATGTGTGCAGGGACTCACACGGAGGGGGTGCTCTCGGCATGTGTGTGATGGGTTTATAAAAATTCTATTTATTTGTCTTTTCTTTTTGTTGGGCCTTCCTGATCTTCTCAAGCTTTAAATATTGGAGAGCTCAAGAATTCAACCAAGATATTTTCTCTATTTACCCTCATTCCCTTGGGTGATTTCATACAGATTCGTGGCTTAAAAAGCACCCATGTGCTGATTGCTCCCCCGCTTCTGTTCCCAGGCCCACCCTCAAGTCCAGACTCATATGTAAATATCTACCTGGCATATCCACATGGATGTCTCAAATTGAAAATGTCTCAGACTCAGACTTGATATCGCAAACTGAAAATGGCCCAAACGGAGATCTCATTTGCCACCATTCCCCAACCTAGTTCTCTCCAGCCAGTGATGTCAGCTGCCTTGCTCCATTTTCTCAGGCCATGAACCAGAGGGCCCTTGAATCCTCTTCCTCTTGTATCCTGTGTTCAATCTATTAGCAAGTCTTGCCAGCAAAACCTTGGCAATGTATTGGATAATTTCTAACCACTCTGTTACCACCACAACCTTCAGACGATGTATTAACCAGTTACCACTGGAAAGTATACAAATTATTTCATTTCATCTCACCCAGAATCGAGTCTGAAGAATAAGCACGGCCCACAAGGCCCTCAGTGATTTGGATCTTGGTGCTATCTCTGGGCTCTCCTCCCCAAAGCACCCTCCTTTCTGGCCATTCCCTTGCTGGGCTGCAGGGCTTTTCACTGCTGCATGACACCAGCACCCTGATTGCCGCCACCCTGAACACACTTGGTTCGTATGTTCACATCCTCTTGTTCCTGCAGCCTGGACTCTGAGCCACTGTTTCCTTGTTAGAGAGCCCTTTGCTGACCACTGCCCTACACCTTGCCATTCTGTTCTCTTGTCCTGCTTCGTTTCCCCCAGGGACCATCTTGTCACATGTGGGTCTGTTCCCTGTGGGTTGTCCCTGCTGGAATGTCGGCTCTGTAAGGACACGGCCCCTCCTATCTGCATGCTGTATCCCTGTGCCTGTCACTCTGACAGCAAGTCTGAGCCGTTTGTGTTTAATTTTTTGAGTTGGTAATTTGAAGGTCGAAAATTCTCTTCCTCAAAAGTAAATTACGAACTTTCCTTTCTTCTGTGAACTCTCCCTTTTCTGCAGTGATCATGTGCCATCTTCCTCACTCACATTACTTTGTGTATTGTGTTTGATGTTGGGAAGTTACAGAAATACATTGAAAGAGGAAACATTGTCTCCACTGAACAGTAACGCAATCATTACAAACTGTATAATAATATAATTCTAGAATAAAATTATTTCCTGTAGAAAATGGCTCTTAAAAAATAGATAGTACCATTTATACTGGGCTTGATAGCATGATGATAATTGGTTTTGGAATGTACACTACAGATCTTTATGTTGGTGTTTTATGGTTTTTTTTTTTTTTTTTTTTTTTATACAGTCTCACTATGCTGCTGTCCTTAGATTGCCATGGTGTCACAGCTCATTAGCAACCTCAAACTTTTGGGCTAAAGAGATTCTCTTGCCTCAGCCTCCCAAGTAGCTGGGACTACAGGCACCCGCCACAACGCTTGGCTATCTTTTATTGCAGTTGTCATTGTTCTTTAGCTGGCCTGGGCTAGTTTTGAACCCTCCAGCCTCAGTGTATGTGGCCGAAACCGTAACCACTGTGCTACGGGTGCCAAGCCGGTATTTTATCTAAAACATATTATAGACAAAAGCCTACCAAAGCGTGTTGAATATGATAATTTCACAGAGTAAGTATCTCTTACTTTCCCATGATATGCGTGAAACACAATATTCTAGCACTCCCAATACTGAGCGTGGTGCTGCGCCTGAGCTGGAGTGCACTGGAATGTCATCTTGGAAGGAGGTTCATTTGTGGGTTGTCAAGTCCCAAGGTGCTGACCAATGTAGGTCAAATTCTGTCTCAATGAGATAATTGTATAACAAAACTTTAAAAAGGCTCATTCAGTGGCCCACGTAGGATTTAAAGGACTGAGAAGATCTGGATGGTTTCAGGGAGTTCATGGCGGTGGAATTCACTTGAAACTGACCATTCCCTGGTCTGAACTAGTGACCAACTCTTCTTGACGCTCGTGTTGCAATGTGGGAGGTGCGCGAGCTGTGTTTATGCTCTGGCTTGCTCCCTCTTGGACTGTAAGCTCTTCTAGGGCAGAAGATGTCTCTGATTCATATTTTCTGTTCCCATCAAAACCTGGCCTCATGCCTTGCCTGCAGCAGGGGCTCAAAAAAATCTTTGTTAAACAGATGCACGGCTTTCCAGTCAGATAGATCTGAAATCTGCAGTGCAAAGATTAACTCTCAGAAAAGTCCAAGTTTATAGCCCAAATGTCGCGTTTACTAAAGGCTGTTTGGTTTTCTGTGGACATTTTTGTCTTATTTTTGATATGTTAGAGCTTCTGAGGAGCAGTTTTGTGATGAGACCCTTGTTAAATATGAACGATTAAAGACAATAATCATAGTTGATCTTTTTCAAACGGCACACATGTTGTGTGTGATTCCCTTTCCTAGCAAGTTTATGTCAATAATGTTTTGAGGAAAACTGGCCACTTTCATTGCTTTATAATGCCTTCATCTCAGAGACGGATTATATGCAAATTTGGCAATCCTTGATGGTTTAATGAGTTTGAAAATGGAAGCCAATGGATTAAAATTACATTCTAAACCCATGAAATAAATCTGCAGCTTCTCCAGTTCTTTCTGACATCTGCATGTGGTCCTTGGGAAAGCTTTAGTGCAGAGAAACACTGCTAATGGCCTTGGTGAATGAGTCAGCCCAACTTGAGCTCACAGGATGGCCTTCACACGGGGAATGCTGTCTGAGGCTGACATTTCAGTTTTGTGAATGTGTAGTGAGTAGGACTCTCCTACCCCCTTCCTCCCTACTGACATTACTCAGGCTTACGGGACACCTCTGTAGTTAGTACTGCTGTGCGTACAACCTGGGCGCAGAGACCTTTCCAGCACCCAGGGTGTTACAACCCCCTTACTATGTTCAGTGCAGGACTGCAGGATCCAGGTTTAAAGCTAATCAGTCTTCGCCCCAGGGGTCCCTTTGAAAGGCTTTGTGATTGCTGGTGGTCAGGGTCAATTGTACAGATGTCTTTAAAAGTGTCTCACTGGTGACCAGAAAGTTACTCTGTCAAAATGACAGATGGGCTGTGAGCAGCTCCTCGGCCCTGCCTATTCCCTGGGACGTCGGCTCCATTTACTTGTCAAGTTCAGGTATTTTCGTAGTTCCCAACAGCGCAAGGGCTTTCACGGGGCAATCCGTAAAAAGTCCTCTGTTTCATCGGCTGGGTGGCTCGTTGTTGACCCACAGGAATGAGGGGCACTTGAGGACCGGGCAGGTTTACGGTAGGTGTGTGATCCAGGAAGGAGACACGTGCTGACAATGAGAGTGAGGTGACAACCCTCCTAGACTGTTACATGAAGAGGTGGTTTTGTCACCGCCAAGGGCATCCAGGACCTTTGGTTTCCATGTTCTGCACACATTCGCTCTTCTACCCTTGGCAGAGAGTCATTTATGTGCCTGGTAAGTCAGCAAAGGGACTGTCCAAATGATATCTCCAGGAATTACCTTCTCTAACGAACTTAAAGAAGGCATGAGCTTTCCTGTAGAGTTACTCTGATTTTATTAGCACATTTTCACTCTTCAATCCTTAGCCCTCACTTCCTCCACTCCCCTGGCCAACCTGGCCAGAACCCTCTGTGCTGTCCAAGCCCGGGGAAGCCCAGCGAGTGCACTCTGAGCCACGTGCTGCTGGCAGATGGGGTTGGAGCCCCAAATGGGGTCTGTCCTCTTCTTGCTAGTTCAAAAGAACTCACCAGAAAGGCACAAACATATGCATAGAATTTCATCACCCCCTTCTTCTTTGTTTTCTTTTGGGGCAGAGGAAGAAGAGGATTTGTTATTCATCATGTGCTGAAGGGCACCCAGCAGTGTAAAGTAGTAACCAGAGGTGCTGAAGGGGCGGCCGGGCCACTTGCACGTGATCCGCATTGCGTGGTTTGCTTCCCGGCCTCCTTCTCCTTGGCCCCTGGCTTGCAAATTCTTAACATCGTCTTTGAGACTTTTTTTCTGGACCTCATTCTAACTCTCAGTTGTTTCCCTTTTGGTTGGGGAAAGAAGGGTTGTATGAAATATTTGAGCAAAACAGGAAAGAAGCCATCATTTACCCTCTCAGTTCACGTGCCTGGCTTCTGTTGGCTAGCAGAGTGGGGCGCAGCCCACCTCTAGGTTTCGTGGTTTGTGCTGGGAGCTGGGGATGGTGGCAGAGCTGCAATGGTGGCAGGGCCCGCTGGGCTCCATCACTGGCCACTGAGTGCTCAGCCCATCCCGGTCGCCCTCATGTGGCGGTGCCGGCACAGCCACCGTGCGGTCCGCGATGTACAGTGTAATAAAAAGCAGGCAGTGCTACTTTCTTTGGGCTACTATTTTTATTTGGTGCTTATTTCTTTTGTGTTCTGCCATCTCTAGTGTTTTGGTTCTCTTTCAAAATATGATTAAACAGAATGAGGAGCTATTTGACACTGCCCTGTTTTAAATCAGAGCTGTTCTTGAGCAGCCGGGACATTCTAATGGCCTGTGTTTCTTTGTTCTGAAATTCCTTGAAAAGGCCTAAAAAAAAAAAAAAAAAAAAAGCCAGACCTAAACCCTTAAACAGAATAGGACCCCAAACAATGTCTCCAACAAACTAAAGCCTCTTAAAAAATTGAAATGTTAGGAAACTTACATATAAAAAGGGCTTCCTTATTAATCCCCCGTTGCCTCTGCTGGCACGTGTCATATTTTCAAGGTATAGGATCAGGAGAAGGCTGTCGTTTAGTGATGTATTAGGGCAATATATCATCAGAACATCGTCTTTGTAGAGGCTATGGGTACTAAAAGACACGATTCTGGCCAGACAGAACAGCAGGGGGTCTCACTTCTTTCCTCCACCCCCCTGCCTTTTTCTTTAATCTCCCTCTGTTTTGTGTTGCAGAGAAGTGAATTTCTTCATGGGATATGACTTGTTGCAAAATAATCAGGGGGCCCCAGCGGGCTTCATAAAGTCTTTTAAATGGTCGGGCTTCAAGGGCAGCTTTGTTCAGAGTTTGCACTGTTAGCTGGACTGGAGGAGGCAGCATTTGCCAGGGCCCGGGCCTCTGGGGTAAGGGTTTGCCGAGCCTCGATAGGAGGGAGAAAGAATAACACTCCCAGATGTAGCACAACGAATTGCGTGATGTTCTTGCAAGATATTTTAACATTAAGTCTCCAAAATGATGGCTGTGGGATGCTGCTAACCTCCCAGGAGAGTACCCTCCTGCTCAAATCAATAAGAAACAAGAGGAGTTGGCAGGTTTGGGTCCCGGTTCTGGGCAGCCTGGCAAAATGACTAGGCAGTCAGAGCTTGTGACTTGTTTTGAGTTTTTACTTAAATCAGAGATGTAATAATCTGTCTTTTCTAAAAGGCAGTATTTTTACTTGTGTATTCAAAAACGAAACCATCACACACCAGAGTTTATAAATGGTCAGCAAATGGGGTGCTTAACAAAGGCAAACATTTAAATGCTTAGTTGCAAGGGAGAGATGGTTCATTTTAGCCGTTAAACAAAGCTGTATAGTGCAGTAATTAAATCGCAGACTTTGATAGTAGAGGGTTCTGGGTTTGAATCTCTGCCCCAACTAGCTATGTCAACCTGGAATACCATTTACTCTCTCTGTGTTTCAGTTTACTGACCTATAAAGTGGGGTGGGGGAAAATCAGTGCCTTTCTTAGGCCTGTTGCAAGGATTCAATGACAAAATGCACAGAACATGTCCCACACAGTCTGGCACAGAATAGGTTTTCTATAAATGTCGTGTGTGATTTTTCTTAATAATTCAGCAACCTGCCCTGAGAACTATATGCCACTTCATTCTTTGACTACAGATGGATCAGTTCTGGTTTTGGCCCTGGGGCTATGGAAGGGACTTGCAAAAGCAGTGGAGTTTGAGGCTGCAGAAAGATCTGGAAATGCAACTTTCTGTGAAAAGCTCCAAACACATCATACAAAAGGGCACAGTTGACCGATACCTCACATGCCTTGGACTAAACTCAGTCTGGGAAGAGAAAGACGTCTTGGGAAACCATTTCCTCTGGCTGGGGCGTTTGGGTCCTTTTGCCTTTCTTTCCTATTTGCTTTCCTCGCTTTGGAAATGGCCATGTTCTGTCTTTGGAAATGGCCTTGAGTTCCGCTGAGCTGAGAGACATGACCCAGAGGTTTGTCCTTGTACACTTAAGCTTTTGTGGCTGGCCAAACTGCCTTTTATTTTTTCTTCTGGATCTTTCCTTTTAAGAATTATGGGGCACTCAATTGTACTATCAGTAATGAAGAACAAGCACACAAAAGCTTAATTAAAATAATAAATCATCCATCAAATTCAATATTGCCATTGGCAACCACTGGGCTATATCAGCACCACTCCTTCCTCCCCGCTTCTGCTCCATTATTATTTTCTGAGAGCAGATTTTGTCCAGAAGAGACAGGTGGGGCAGGTACGAGCTTGTGTTACCTCGTCTCTGAATGCTCATGCTTTCTTGCAAAGATTTTCCTCCTCTGTAGTTCCAGAGAGGCAATCACTTTATTTTACCATTTCCAATGGTTAGAACTGCTGGTAAGGAATGGAATCCACCCTCTTTGGGTCTTTGGATCCTGCTTATACACTTCTTTCTTCAGCTTTTGCCTACAGCTCTGCACTCTAGACCCTCACAGGCCTGAAGTCAAGTCTGCTTGCTAAATCTTGGCCCATTCCTTCCAAGGCACCTTTCATAAGTTGCCTTATACCAAGGCAGAAATGTGGCAGGAGATCTCACCGGTCTGACCCAGGTAGTCTGGCTTTCCAGACAATTTCCAGACCAGCTCTACAACATACTAATCTATTCCTAAAATCTCAACTGTCGTGTTGGAGCTAACCTAATTCTAATATGATACACCTGTAAATTTTAATTCTGTGCCTTACCAGTGAACTTTCCTGGCTGGTCCCTTAATCCCAGCCTGGGAACCAGGGTCTGTTCCCAAGTCCACTGCTCCCTGGCTCTTTGAGGGGACCGAGACTCTTAACTTCATTATGCGCCATCCCTCCCTCCACAAATCTTAAGAAACCTGTGAGGATTAATGAAATAATGTCTGCACAGTTCTTTAGAAGAAAGGTGCTATGTAAACATAAAGTATTATTCTTCTGTTTATGAGAAGTGGTATAATATTGCCTGGGGACATTGTGACCCATGTTCAAAAGTACCATAAAGTTGCCTTTGGCTCTTTTGGCCCTGGAATTGGGTTATAATGGAGCACTTCAAGGAGAAGTTGACTCCTTGACTTCTGCATGGAGAGACTAGAAATTCCAGGGAGAATACAGAACGCTGACGTTGAATCAGTTTCCCCTCCTCCATCCTCCTTGGGAAACTCAATGGAAGACATCCGTATTCCTAAAAACAATTCTTATGTGAGTGATTTTGAGACTCTCTGCATAAGAGTTTAATGAAGCCACAGAGTGTCCTGTTTGTGCCCACCCACTTTGGTGGCTTTTGAATGCAGGTGAAATTCTCTTCTGTTGGTGGCAGATGTTCCACGGCAGCCTTCGGTTGATTGGCTAAGGTCTGATGTCTTGTTAGCCCCAGGAGCTTGTCTGTTTCTGGAGAATGGGAACCTGGTGCCATGATTTCTGTCTCTCCCACAGCACTGAGTGTAATGACACAGATGCCAAGGCTTTGGTTTGCAGCTCTGTGACCTCCTCTGCTAACTTTCTTTCCCTCTTAGTGTCGCTGGGTTGGAGCATCTATCTCAGAAGCTGATACTGAAGGACATAGCCCATTTGGGATGAATGTGGGTCCACCGTGTGGATATTCATATAAGCCTCTCCCTAGATAAAGAGTATCCAGATGAAATGACAGGGGAGAGAACGTCTGGGTAGGAGGAAGGGGACAGGCTGAGGGGCTTCAAACTTAGAAAAGAGCCTCTTCTTTCCTCTGATGGTACTACGTGGGGCCCACGTGCTTTGCTGATATATTGAGGATTGTTCATCTGGGCAGAAAAAAGTATCACAACTTCACAGCCTTTGTTAGTTTGCCAAATGATAGCTGTTTACCTCCGAGTCAGGGTCTCTTTCCTAAGAGAGAGGAATGGAAAGGAAAGAATTCCTTCTTCTAGGGTAAGGGCCTCCGGTGATTTACCACCTTCTGGTGTAGCCAATCAAATAGGGCAAGCTGGAGAGGGACCAGGTATTTTTCTTTTCTTTCTTATTTCAAGAGATTTGTGAGTCTATTTTCCAAGCAAAGTCTAAACATACACTATCTTACTGACGTTTCTCCCTTGCCACCCTTCTCGTATGTGTTTTCCTGCCTAGATTTTTATTTTATTATTTGTTAATATAAATGAAAGGCGAGGTGATACTTTCTATTATTCCATAATAGGATCGGCTCTGAAAGAATGGTTGAAAGAAATGATTTCAGGACATGGGCTTGGGATAGAACAGAAACATCTCAAAAGCATTTTTTTCCTGGTTGAGGAAAGCCCCTGGGAAGATTTCACAACGGTGCTTTGCTCTTTCCTGTGACCCTCTGTACTCATCCCTGAGCGGTCACTTACCTCTGCGCCAGACACAAACAAGCCGGCGGTAGGGCTGCCGGGGGCCGTGCTTCCACCTAGCGGCAGGTCTTAGGCACAGCAAGCAGGCGGTCGGAATCCCGTTTGAACTTGGCTTGCGGCTGGAGCTGTGGTTTGGCTCACATCCTTAGAGAGGTTTGTTGCCAGCCATGTAGATTTAAAAAATTTTTTCTCCCTATGCCCCCTTTTATTTTCGCATGTTGGCACTTCACTGAATATGCCTCTGGAAGCTACGTTTTGGGTTTTGATATATTTGGTTAATGTTAGAGAATCGGTTACTCTTCGTTTGGAAAAGAGGGAATTGTGCAGACAGATGCCTTTGACAGCAGGTAAATCCCTGGCTGGCTGACTCTAGAAAGGTAAACACGGGGGAGTAGACTGGGATTTAAAGATTCGAGGAGGTTTATTACTCTTATTCACTGGTTAGGTAGAGTTTTTTTAGAGCATTCTGACCTTAAAAGGTCACCATCTCTGTTGCTTAGATCTGGGGAGACACAAATCCAAGGTGGAATTTGGGGCAAACCATTTGAGAGTGCCAGTCTGGCCTTCAGAGGTGTGATAGGCACATCCCTGTAGATATCCAAATTGGAACAACTTTCCTTGTTCCCAGAAAACAGCTGGTGTCTGTAGACCTTCCGTGGCTGGCGAGGACACAGGTCCTTGTAGATACTCTGCTCTCAGAGAGCTCAAGTCTGGAGCCGCCAGGAAGGCACCAGTCTCCCCTGGGGCCTCAAGGCAGGAACATTGTTTTGTTCTCTTCTGTGTCCTGAAAGCCTGGGAAACGCAGCATTTGTATTCCAGATCTGCATCTTGTGGGACCCTGGGCAAGTTTCCTAAGCGTGATTCCTCATCTGTAAGATGGGGAAGATTTTTCGGTGAAAGAAAGAATATAAGGGTCTTAGCAAAGAGCCTAGACTCACAGAAAACGTGTTCTGTAAGTGTGAGTCAGCGTTAGAAAATGTTTCCTGTATAAAAGAGTGAAGGGAATGATCTGTCACCCTAGGTCACAGTGATGCTGCAGGTGCCTGTGGGATGTGTCCGAGGGGCGGGGGCTCTTGAGCTGGGGCTTTACCAGCCACTTCTCACTAGGGCAGTGATTCTCAACCTTCCTAATGCTGTGATGTATTTTCATTATTACAAAGGGGTCGCAACCCACAGGTTGAGACCCACTGCACTAGAGCCTCTGGTGTGAGGACCAGTGTTTTTGTCTGTTGGCAAAATTGGGGAAAGCAAAGGGAGGGGTCTTAATTAGCCTGTGTTTGAATTTACTCTTTTAGCTGCTGGACTCAATTAAGGAGATGGAGGAATCACCAGTGATTTTCTGGAGTTTTAATTTTTTCTTCCACATCTATTTCTTTCTTTGGGATTCTAAGGATGTACCCAATATTCACACCAATCACATGCCAGAGAAATGATCAGATATGTCAGTTCTGCACCAGTGCGACCCTTGATAGGATATAAAAATATACATATCCCAGTGTCATCAGAAGGGAGGGAAACCCGCTAAACCTATAGCTAAGGCTCAGGTTTGTTCTCTGTGTGTATGTACAAAAAAAATTCCAGATGTGAATCTACAACCCATCTGGTTGGAATAACTTTTATGCTGGACTGTAATTACAAGCTATTTATTATGCATCTTGGGATCCCGTTATGGATTTTGACTGGCTCCTGGCTTTCTAATTTAACAAAGAGCTCCTATAGTTAAGAGAGTGTGTGCCTTCCTACTGATCAGACCCCAAATTGTGTCTTCACACCACTCTGACGGCCCTGAGAGCTTTGAACTCCCTGTGTCTGAGGATTCTTCTCTCCAGAGAGGAGATGCACTTGGGGTGGCGCTTTGCTAAGACTGCAGCCAGGTTTGCCAAATGCACAAAGTGTTGACATCTCCGTAACAGGAGCTCTACTTGTGAAGATGTTTACTTCTCAGTGGGACCAGGGTTGGGGAGTTGGTATCAAAACATGGCTTGCTGGAGCTGCAGTTTGCAAAGCAGCATCAGTGTTAACACCAAGCATCATACATGATTATTTTTGATGAATGTCTTTGAAGTAGGAGGGGATTATTAATTTTAAAAAATGTACATCTTTAATTTGAATGGTGAGCATTACAATCTGTTACTTTTATAGTTTAAAGAAAATTATACAAATAAATCTAACAGCTATGACTTAGAGTTAGCCTTCACCCCACTATTGTTCTGAAGAAGCAAGGCTAAGGGAGGGGACTTTGAAAGGCTTGGAGCCAACATGTCTAGCTTCAGACGGTGGTTCTGCTGTTCACAAAGGGATGGTGGACAGCTTCTGCAGATGCCCAGCCTCACTGGTGACAAAAAAACTGTCACCAGTGCTTCCCAGCCCTGGTTGCACTTTGGAAATTACCTGGGAGCTTGAACAAACACCAGGGCAGGAGATAGTGCAGTCTTTGTGAAGAACTCCACGGGGGTTATAATTTGCGACTAAGGAGGAGGACCACTGTCTCACAGGATTTTAAAGAGTAAATGAGGTTAGCCCCATGGGGCACTTACCATGTAAAAGATAACAAAAAGGGAAAACAAAGAAAGATAGAGGGAGACTGAATCACTCAGGGCGACCCTACCCTGCCATCATACCGAAAACCTATTAATGAAAAATCAAAACTGCAGAAAGGACATGGGGTGCAGGTGGCTGCAGACCCTTTCTCTGAGTGTTGGAGGGGGCCTGAGACAGAATCAGGAGTAGTCAGCATAGTCTCCCCAGTGTTCCTTAATTAGAATGAGCATTGTTTTCTGTTTGTCATCCAGTGGGCAAGTCTGAGCAACGCTGACCGTGGTGGCTTACTGTTCCCATGTCTCAGCGGGCCTTGTAATGCCACGAGGGCAGGGAATAACAAGACAGAGGAGAGAGAGGTGTGGAGAAGGCCCAGCCATCTGGAGGCCCGGCACCACTTGCTGTGGAGGGTTGTGATGATGAGGTGGGGGGAGTGGTGCGCTGGGGTTCTCAGAGGTTCTCATCTTTGAAAGGAGAGGGGATGACAGTCTGGATTTATTTTAGAACTAGACACTGAGAGCGTCTTGGGGAGGGCTCCAGAAATCCCAGAGAATCTGAGGACAGCGCAGAAGGTGGCAAGTTTTATCTTAGAGCTGTCTTGGGGCTGAACTTTGGTGTACAGGCACGGTCTGGGCTCCCAGCTCCCAACACACACACACACACACGCACACACACATATCCCTCCTTGGTTCTGGATCAGAAAAGTGAGATCTTCACTGGTTTCACAATGTCAGGGCATACTGGGCACATTTGTGAACCTTCTCAAGGTCATTGTCAGGTCTGAGTTAGGACTTCTCTTGTGTATATTGCAAGAAGGCTCTAGGTTCACTTCAAGGTGAGCAGAGATGGTCGGTTGCTACTTTCCAATCTGCCCTCAGATCAGGGACTGAAGGTCACAGCACCAGTCTTCACCCTGGGTAGCTGTGGGTGTGCCCACATTTGTGCCTTCAACTTGAATTCCAGCTACTGCAAGGCTATGTAATCTTTTAAAAGTACTACCTTCTCTGAGCAGCAGTTTACTTGTTTATAAAGTGGGATAATGATGATATTTATCTCACAGGATTTTAATATGAATGAAAGCTACAGCATTTAGGACATAATAGGCACTGTTCAAGCTCAAATCATGCTGAATTTTTTGTGACATAATGTTTTTGGTTCACGTGCATGTAATCTGTATACAAATGGGCATATACATCATGTCTGGATCTTCTCTGAGACATTTTAACAGCTAACCTTTCAGGATAAAACGGAAGATGCAAATGTTCACCACACTTTCATTAGCATAAGTGCTAATATAAGGCAGCTGTCCCATGGCCATAAAACATTGACGACTGTGTCTCTGCTTGGCATGTGGAATATTATTTTTTCTCTTACGGAGCCGATTCAATACTCAGCCTTGTCATTATTTGAGTTGGAACTTTAGATTGCTGCATTTTAATGCACTCTACTATTAAGAATTGTTGGCCAGCCATGTGAAAATATTTTTGTTCTCACGATGCAGTCCTGGCCCAGGTAGCCCAATGGGCAAAATATGATTTACACAAATATTATTGTTTCTGTAGTGTGTACAAAAAGGAAACCTTAGAACAGAGAGGGAAACAGCTTTTCCCCCCGGTGTTCGGTTATCTAGGTTAACTTGGCTTTTAAAGAAGGGACTTTTCATGCCCTCTCCTCTGCCTTTAAACTGTCAAAGTCCTGTGTTCCTGGGTGGGTAATTCTGTTCCAGGGAGAGCAGAGTCCTGTTGGTGATCCCAGAGTGCTCTTGTCAAGGCAGGATGGGAAGGGGGGAGAAGACCTCCTCTGCGTTCTGTCCGATGCCCGTTTCAGATGTCTCTTGTCTCTTTCTGCCTAGAACAAGGAAGTGACGTGTAAAAGAGAGAAGTGCCCTGTGCTGTCCAGAGACTGTGCCCTGGCGGTCAAGCAGCGGGGAGCCTGTTGCGAACGGTGCAAAGGTGACTTGTGCCTTGGTCAGCTCCTCTTTGGGCTGTTGCTTTAGGCATTTTTATTTCTCTTTGTCTCACTTTTCTTTTCACTCAGCTCTTGGCTGGGGTGCCCTGGGTGTTGGGAGGGGAGACGTGTGAGTGTGTTGGGGGCTGGTGGGAAGGGGGTAGGAATGAGAGCGTGGTAAGCATCTGCAGGTTTGATTTCTTTTCTCAGGCACGTTGTTAACATGTCATGGAGAAGGTGCAGCCGTGATGCCTGTGCACACTTGCACACGTGCACATGAGCGTATTTTGCCCACAAGGTTCAACACTGACTTTTTCCAGCTTCCATACTTGCTCTGCCCACCTCTGCCAGAAAGTCTAGAAGCCTTAATCTATCACTTCACTCCTTGTTTTCTTTTTCTTTCAAATTAAATCTAAGTTCTTCCGTTTGTCTTTGAAACATCTAGAGAATCTCCTTTAACTTTACTTCCCAGGCCCCACCCTGCCACCTGCTGTGTCCCGGACACACTGTCCTAGTCTCATCTCTTTCTCGGCCTCAGCCCTGGCTTTCCCGTCAGCCTGTCTCAGGGTTGCCTGTGCTCAAGGTCCCCTGGCCCTCGTTTACCACTTTCCCCTTTCCCTGTCTGTGGCCCCAGCGGTTCCCAGGAAAGTGCAGTGGTGTGCTTTCTCCCCTTCATTATTTCATCTGTGTTAAGTAGGTCATCGGCTTCTCGAGGACAGGAGCCAGGTCACCCTGACATTGTGCAGTGTCAGCTGATGATGCTTCCCCGGGGAGGGGGCACGCAGGAGGCCTGGGAAGTGGGCTCCGCAGCAGCCGAGCTCCATCCAGCTGTCCCGGGGGGCGGAGCCTTCCCTCCGATCTCACCACCGCTCGGGGCCTCAGAATGTGGCCTTCTTTGCAAACGGGCTGTTTGCAGGTGTAATTGGTTAAGATGAGGGCATACTGGATGAGGGTGGCTGCAAATCCAGTCTTTACAAGAAGAGGAGATGGAGACAGACGCACGCAGAGGAGAAGAAGGGCAGAGGCTGGAGTGAAGGTGCCATAGCCCAGGAACGCCTGAGCCGCGGGGAGCTCGGGCAAGGCCGGGAGGAATCCTTCCCTGGAACCTCCAGCGGGAACGTGACCTGGCTGATATCTTGATCTTGGATTTCTAATCTCTAGAACTGTGACAAAATAAATATCTATTGTCTTAAGGTGCCACGTTTGTGGTGAGTATTACAGCAGACACAAGAAACTAGTTGCCTGGCAGCACGCATTAGCAGGTGCAGCCGGGAGCCTCTCTCCCCCCAGCTCCCTCAGCTGCCAAATGAGCATAGTGATCGCCTTGGAGGGACTAGCTAGGAGACATGGACAGTGCCCAGCTCAGTGCTGCGTATGGACGGGCCTCACTCCGTAAAATGTAACCGGCGCCCTTTATGTTCTTGATGGACTTTTGTGCTGTCTCCTTGGGAACCTTCTGGAGCTGTAGCATGTAACTTTCTTTCCTTCTTGTCTTGCTGGTTTCTCTATCATCTGTTCCCCTTTCCTCTGTTATATTCCAGTCTTCCAAGGGAAAGAGATACCCAAGGTAAACACATTTCGTGAGCATTCTTTCTGAGCTGAAGAAGAGAAGCCTTTGCTAACTAAACTAGACCCAAGGATAGACGAGCGAGTGTAGCGTCCTGAGTGCTCCCTCTGGTAGTAAAGGCAAGGTGTTTGGGAGGTGGTTACAAACTCTGCCCTGCCCTGAAGTGGCCTTCAGGACCAAGACTCCCTACTGGATCCGACTTCTCAGCGGGGCTCTGGGCTGGGTGTTACGCACACTCTTCATCAGACAGAGCTGGTCTCAGAAGTTTTAAGGGAGGGATACAGTATTTGCTCATAAGTACTGGAGATTTCCCACTATTCTGGTTTGTTTATTTTTTTCTGATTAGAATAGTAACATGTGCATAGAAGAAGTTTCAAAAAATAGTGTAAACTGCGAGAAGGTGAAAAGAAAGCACTCGTAAGCTCGCCATCATTGGTGTATTTCTTTCTGTATTTCTTTTTCCTTGTAAAAGTGCTCATAGGGTTGATATCATACTACTCACATTGTATTATTTCTGTCTTTTCCTGCATGATAATGGGCATAACATCTCAATGATTTGGACACATCATCCTCAATAGGTATGTGAGATTCTATGGTGGGAGCATATAGCATTCATTAGTCGTTTCTGACTACATTTTGGGGCATTTAGTTTGTACCTGGGGGGTTCGCCTTAGGTAAGGATACAGACGGGAAGCTGAAACCAAACAGCATTGTGCAAAAGAATTAGGACCAAAAAGAGTCTCAGGAAGAGTGTTAGCTGAGTCTAGCACAGATCTGGGTGTTAACCCAGGGACAGCCCCGATTTGACTGCCCAAGAAATTTGGGGGAACTTTTCCTTAACCTTTTTGTATTCTCTGTTTGAACAGGGAAAACATCGTTAGGGTGTAGCAGCAATTCTGATACTGCAATAGCCAGGGCTGATAAGCTTTTTAACAAGCAGCGACATGCTGGTACTGGGGGTTGTGACTTTTCTTACTCCATGAGAGTGATTTAGTGAGGAATCATATTAATGCTGAAGTTTACTGACAATACTTCATTTTAGAATGGAGTGCTGTCTAGGCAAGATTGGCTTGGGGTCAAAATATTTAATCAGATTAGGGAATGATGGATATATAATTATTATATAATATATAAAGTAGAATATGCAATGGATGTTTCTTAGCAAAGAAATAGAACTTCTTATTTTTCAGAAAGCTACTCACAGACAGCGTGGCAGGCCTGTGGGGGTGCACACAGCATCACCTCACCTGGCAGGATGGGTGTGGATCTCTCAGGCGACCCCAGGAAGGCCTTCTAGAAGAAGCTTTCTGCCATCAGCAGGCATATAGGAAATGGAATCTAATGTTGCTAACACCAAAGCAACAGTGAAAGCTGGCTAGATGCTCTGAGTCACCTTTGAGTATTGTTTTCTCTTGTCCTTTCTTTTCCCTGAAGAAGTAATGAATACGTGTGATGTTGCCCTAAATGTACTGGACCACGGAATCAGTTCTTAAAATGCAGATCCATGGCCTCGCCCAATAATACTAGTAGTCACTGAGATTATCATCCTCTTCATCAGAACAGCAGCCGGGAGAACTCAGTAGTGCTTTCTTGGAGCCAGGCTCTGAATCCTTACAATGTAGGATTCTATCATAGTCCCCTTTACAGAAGGGAAAATGGTAGCACTGAGAGCTTTCCTGACTTGCCCAAGGTCCCATAGCTAGCCGGTGTCAGAGATGGAGACCGACCTTCGGGTGATCTCACCATGGGGCTCACAGGCCAGCTGTGTCAGAAGCTCCAGGCCTGAGTCCCTCCCTCTGTGTTTTCCAGTCTCCCTGAAACCCTCATGCAGACTGAAGCTTGAGGTCCACTCCTACTAGTTAAGGAAGGGAAAGGAAGAAAGACGGTTGGCCTTCCTGAAAAGGAAATGAGAATCACATCTTTTAGAGGCTGATAGGCAATATCTGTCCTGGTTAACATACTTTTGGGGTGAGAAATCACTTTTCCCTTTGTATGTGGGAGGCTGTGGATTTTTTCTTGACGGTCCGTTCCCTTCCTATTTTAAACTTTTACATCATCAGAATGATGACATAAGAAATAAAGGAAAACAGCGGATAATGATCAAGAAAATCTAACTCTGATTTATGTGCTGGTAAATGTTGATCAGAAGTCTTTCCCAGTTTCTTAATTGTGTGAATAAATGGGAGGAGGAGGACTTGAACTGGCTGACCACCTCCTATCACGTGCTGGGACTTTTAAAAAAATTGTTCCCTTCCGACTTCTTTCACTTCTTAATTCCCTTCCTTAGCATAATTATATTTAATTTTAAATATAATTAGACAGCTACAACATTAATATATTATCATACTAAGGACAAGGAAGTTCATTTTGAGCTTGCAAAACCCACTGTGCTCAGAAAGAACAACTGTTATCAATTTATTGTGTGTATCCCAGATCTTTTCAGCATATTTTATGTAATTTTGTGTATGTGTTTTTACTTTTTACATAAATGGAAAGTCTTTTGCAGTTGACTTAAAAAAAAAATCTCAACAAAAGCCCAGGTGAGGTGGCTCACACCTGTAATCCTAGCACTCTGAGAGGCCAAGGTGGGTAGATTGCCTGAGCTCAGGAGTTTGAGCAAGACTGAGAACCTGTCTTTCTCTGGACATTGTAGTGGGCACCTGTAGTCCCAGCTACTCAGGAGGCTGTGGCAAGAGAATTACTTAAGTCCAAGAGTTTGAGGTTGCTGTGAGCTATGACACCTGGCACTCTATCAAGAGTGACACAATGAGACTCTGTCTAAAAAAAAAAAAAAAAAGTCAACAACAATATAATTTAAGAACTTTCCCAGGCCAGTTCATGCTTTTAAAAACTATTGTATAGATTCTATAGTATAGCTATACAATAATTCATTTAATATCTCCCTATTGATAGATGTCTAGCTTGTCAGTTGTTGCTAATTCTTTGTTTAAGGCCAGGCCACTGGTCAGGATCAAAACTCTTCAGTAATTGTTCCCACAGGAAAACATGACCTTATACGAAAATCACCTTCCAGTGTGATAAAAAGTGCTATCTGCTTGTATCTACCAAGAACTCTGGTTCTGAGGATCATGAAAGTTGTGGGCACTATTTGCTTCTCCGGTAGTATTGTTGAAGCTCTGTGGGATGTGATGAATGATTTATCTGGTTGATTTTAAGACTTTTACCTCTACCTATTATCTTTGTAGAAGTGCCAAAGGGACTTGTTTTCCCCAATTGCTGGAAACCGGGTCAGTTAGTTTATAATTCTCACTTAGTTTTCACATTAGAAAGGTCATTTCAATCTTTCTTGTTTTACATACGAGGAAATCGAGGGCCTAGAGAAGTTAAACCGTTCATTTGCCAAGGTGTTAGTGACCCTAAGATCAAGAGAGGTGTCCATGTCCTCAAGGATCCTGCTTTTGGAGGGACACAGAGAAATACCATCCGGTGGGGGAAATTTTGCAAGGGAGGGCCTATCAGAGAGCAGAGGGAAAGGGAGAAGGGTAGCTAGAGGGTGAGAGATTGGAGAATGGGCCTGGGAAGGCTTTCGGGAGAGAAGCACATTTTGTGAACAAGTTAACCACATTCAAAGAGCACTGTTCAGGGGAAGGCTCCCAGATGAAGGTCATGGTGTACACAAAGGCACGAGATAGGTCTTAGGCTGGCTGCCGCTCAAAATCACCTACAGAACTTGTTAAAATACCAGCACCTCGGCTTCCTTCCAGACTTATTAAATTAAAGCAAATTTGTAATAAGGATTTGTTTGTTGATTATTTGAGGAAGAATAGAGCAGATAAAAAGAAGTGTTAATGGCAGCATTCTATCATGACTTGTAGTTATTTTCCTCTGATAAACTTGTTGACATTGAAGAGAAAATGGTAGTTGGCTAGATCTGGTTGAGGACAGAAATGTGAAAATTCCCCTTTTCAAGAGCATTCGTAGAAAGGTTTGGTGTGTGTATGTATTTGTGTATTTGTGTTCCTGTTTTTTTTTTTTTTAATTTAATGGGATTGGTCACCTGTCCCATTTATTCATTAATTCTACAGGTATTTATTGATCCATGTGCCAGGTATTGACAGAACACTGTTCCTTACCAATTGTCCTTCCATTTTATGAAGCTAAAATAGTCTTTTTTTTTTTTTTTGTAACAGAATCTCACTTTATCACCCTTGGTAGAGTGCCGTGGCATCACAGCTCACAGCAACCTCCAACTCCTGAGCTTAGGCGATTCTCTTGCCTCAACCTCCCGAGTAGCTGAGACTATAGGCGCCCACTACAACACCTGGCTATTTTTGTTGTTGTTGTTGTTGCAGTTTGATTGGGGTCGGATTTGAACCCACCACCCTTGGGATATGGGGTCGGTGCTCTATCCACTGAGCCGCAGGCACAGACCAAGTTAAAATAGTCTTTAAAAGAAAAAAGAAAATGAGTTATATCTAATTCCTTTTAAGCAAGTATTTCAGTGTTCTTTTGAGATTATTTTTATGCTAATAATAGTCATATATTTTTATCCAAATAGCCTAACAACTGGGCAAAAGATTAATCTAATTTGAAAAAACTCAATATTGTTTGATGAAAACAAATGAGATCATTGGGAATCAAACAGATGGTTTTGGCAGCTTTTCTATATTTACTTGGATTGAAAATCACCCTTTAATTTGGGGTTCTTTCATGAACAATAATGTATTTGTTATCTGAATATATGTTTGTTATTAGTGGATCGCAAATGAATAAGGTGTGTTTCAGGCATTTATAGGTCAGATTCCATCCTCTTTCTTCATGTAAGTCATGAAATATTAATTGTCCATAATACTTTGATGAAAGATAGAAGAGAATAGTCTTTCATTTGTCAAGTGGGATTTATTTTCCACAACCTTCTATCATCTCTTTTTCTGTGCTTTGTTTTCTTTTTCTATGGGATGTGATCCCATGGGTTGTATTTTTTAATAGTTTAACTTTTATATTAGATTTTAAAAATATCCTATGATATCTCATAAAGTGAAAAAAAGGAGACAAATTATAAATATATACACACTGATTTCCAAAATCAGACCAACCATTCTAGGTTGGGATAAAAAAGAATTAAAGAGCAAAATATGTATGGAGAATTTTAAGGGAATCAGGCTCATTTATATATATATACACCAATTACTGGCTAGAGTTGAAGGGGACTATGAATAATGGCAATAGACTAAGCATTATTAATTATAGGTCACTTTTATGCAGTACAAGCTCATGAATAAAGAAAGTTTTCTCAGTGTTTCTTTGAGAATAACTTGGAAAATGATCATGCCTTTTAGAATATTGCTATGTGGTTGTTTCAGAGGGAGCCAGGCACTTACCATATATAGGAATAAACATTTAAGAAAGGCTTACATAAAAATAATCACACTCTCTATGTTGACAAAGTAAATTGTCCTATTGTTAAGACGGAAAAGTTGAGTTAACCATATGCCAATCTGGTTGTTTGCTTTTAACCAAACTTCTTTTGGCAATCATAATTGTGAATTATTTCTTGCCCAAACAAAAGAGTGGTTCTTTCCTCAACCTCTGTTTTTCCTTTCTTTTAGACAGAACCAATCTGGATGTAGTTTCTTCCAGGTTTTGCATCCTAAATAAGAAATGTGCTGCCTTCGGGTTAAAGGTACTTATTCACAATAAACTATATTGTGAATTGATTTTAGAGAATAGTTTGGAAGAAAAGACAAACTTCAATCATAGACTTTAATAGATACAGTTGTTTTCAGCACTGGGGCAGAGATGGTTGTTATTCTGATTCAGCAGATGGGGAAACTTACGTGCTGGGAGAGATCTCTCAGTTGCTGAGGGGCAGAGGGGGCTCACAACTCCAAACGTCTTGTTCTTTCTCCTTAACAGCATTGTGCCGGCGAGCTATGCAGGAAGGCAGAACTGAGGGGGCTCCAGAGTTACAGAGGTGAGAGAGAGAGGGGCGGGGGAGAGAGAGAAAGAAAGGTAGAAAGAGAGAGAGACAGAAAGAGAGAGAGGCATGAGTTTCATCCGGGCAGTCTCTCACCTCACTTCCTGGCATCCCTTCTTTCTCCAGGATGTTCTATAATCTGGGTAGACCAACAATTTCAAAGGAAATATGTGGTCAGAGAAGCTTTTTGGAGGTGACTGACAGCAGCATGTGACCTGGGAGCCAGTGGCTATTCTTATTAATTGGCACTTTGGGGGAATCCTTAACTTAATTAGTTTTTTCCTCTTCAGTAGCCATGACTATTAATGCTTATAGCAGTGTTCCAGTGAGACAATTTAGAAGAGATGTACTTTTCTGTACATGCTTGCCTGACTTTATAAAATATTTTAAATAGATAATGCATAAAAAAATAGATGATGCATTCACAATTAAATATTCAAATTGCTTTCTCCTGCTCTTGGTCTAAGCAAGTATACATCTTGTCCTGGAGATAACTTTTGCACCAGATTCTTGGCGATCTTTCCAGAGCTGATCTCTGCATATTTCCTCAACCTCTGTGTATATGCATGTGTGTTTCATTTCCAAATTTCCAACCAAGTGCAAATCTCCAATATTATTACTCCTAGCTATTTTAATGCTGAGTTACTAACTTGTCACTTAAAACATCTTGACATTACCACCACGGAGTTACTCAATTTCAGTGCCACTGTGATTTTTACTGTAATTTTGAGCTTAAAAGAATTTCTGATGTGTTTCTTGATGAAAATTGTTATATCTTCATCTATATTTTAACCTATGCAGTATAACTAATTTTATCTACTCAGCCACAGAAATTTGTGTGTGGGTTGTTAATATGAAAAAACATGAAAAAACAAGGCAAAAAACAAGAGGGATTTCACTCCCCCCTTTTTCTCTAGCTGAAAAATGATGTATGAAATGTTATTATTCATAAATTGGTAACCTGTAATATAAACCAGGGTATTTTGGCATTTAAATAAAGATGGCCTTACTTGTTTAAAAGGACCTTGTTAACATTAAAATACTCCTTTACAAAAGTCTGTTTTTGTTACTGAAAGGAGTAAGGAAACTTAAAACACAGATCAGCTTTCCGTGTCAGATTTGTCCCAACCCAATTCATTCTGGGGCTTTGTTTTTAGATTTTGTAGGATTTTGGAAGGCAGTTTAAGTGGAGAGTTTGTGGTTGCCTTTAAGTTATTATAGAAGATTAGATTTTTAAGGCTTGTCACAGACTTAGGGTGTGTTTTCCCTTTTGTAAAGTGGAGCAAGTTGAGACTGTTTCTGGCCATAGTAGAGGAGGGTGGTGGCTCTGGTCCCCCAGTTTGTCTCATGTGCAAAGAACCTGGCAGCCAGTGTCAGAACTTGGGTTTTTCTCCAGCAGTTGGCAGCCCACCAGAGCTGCCTTCTGCTGCTGATGCCCAGGGTATTAATTTTCTATTAATATACACCAAATTATAACAAATGTGCCTTAAAATAGCACTCATTCTCTTCTCACTCAGTCTCTGTGGGTTAGGACTCTGAGCAGGGTGTCACAGGTGCCATCCAGGTATTACCTGGGCTGAGGTATCATGTGAAACTTGTGCTTCTTCTAAGCTGATACGGTTGTGCACAGAATTCAGTGCCTTGCACCTTCACGGCCAGTAGGTGAGCTCCTTCTCTTACATGTAGCCCTTTCATAAGGGCTCACTTATTAGGTCAGGCCCACTCAGGATATTCTTTCTCTTTTTGAGACACTTTGTTGCCCAGGCTAGAGTGCCCTGATGTCAACCTAGCTCACAATAACCCTAAACTCCTGGGTTCAAGCCTCGGTCTCCTGAGAAGCTGTGACTATAGGAGCCCACAACAATGCCTGGCTAAGTTTTCTATTTTTAGTAGAGTCAGGGTCTCACTCTTGCTCAGGTTGGTCTCAAACTCCTGAGCTCAAGGGATCCTCTTGCCTTCTTAGCCTCAGAAAGTGTTAGGATTACGGGTCTGAGCCACTGAACCTGGCCAGGATAATCTCCTTTTTAAGGAAAGTTAAACTGATTAGGACCTCAACTATACCAGCATCATCTCTTCATCTTTGCCAGGTGATATGACCTAATCACAGAATGTGACAGGTTATGCCCTCATTTAAGGGAGGGATTGCACAAGCTGGATCTATCCGGGACTGGAAATCTTGGTGACCATCTTAGATAGCTACCAACCATACCCAGAGCAGCTCTGGGAGTCACGGCAAATAGAAGCATCTTATATTATATTATATTATAATGCCATAAGAATTATACATTGAGTGAGAAGAGAACGTACAGATCATTGCATACAGTAAGTGCTTGCAAATGCTCTGTTGCTCTCAGTGTTCCCTTTCTCTCTCTGGTTAGCAGGCCACCAAGCCCTGCAAGGCCTGGACCCTGCTAACTCTCTCTCTTTAGTTCTGCACTTTTCCTGGTAGGAGACTTTCTTTGGTTGCTCCCCATGTCCAGTGCTGGCTTCCTGCCGTGGAGTTTTGCACATACTATTCCCTTTACTTGGTGAGTTTTGCACATGCTGTTCCCTTTGCTTGGCGCGCTTTTCCATCCTATGTCATCGCGCTGACCTCAACCCCTTCTTTAGATTTCACCGTAGGCATTGCTTCCTGGCAGCTGTGGCTACTTGCCATAGAGTTATGCATTTTTCCTTCTTAACACTAACCACAACTGCCATTTAGCATTTTGTTTTTTGGAGCCGCCCCTAAATTGGAAGGTCTCTTCCCTCTGCTCACTATGCACGGCACACAGTTGGTGCCCCCCAAATGTATTTTTGAAGAAAGGGTGTCAGAGAAAATTGAAACCAAATTAGTCGTCAGTTTGTGTGTCATGATATCACCAACGTATTTAGTGTGCTGACCCACATAAAAGTCGAGTGAGAATGATGACAGAGAATGAGAACGGACGAATAGGGATGAAAAATGACTGTCCACCAGCAGTCCCAGGCCCTTGATACTTTAATGTTTCTTTTTTTGAATTCCATAATGGCTAAAACAATCACTAAAACCACCACAGCTCCAGGGCATTTTCATATGGTAGTGACTGTAGTATATTTCAGGGCTGATAAACTCCATGATAACCTACATGTAATTTTTAGAAGATGTTTTGTTGTTTGGTGCAAAGTTATCAAATAACATTATCGATTATGACTTCAGCTTTCCTCGCTGCCTTCATTTTAATGTGATTGTCTGCTCCTTTTATAACATCATAAAGAATGTACCTCTAAATTGGCTTTAGGCTTTCTGCAGCTGCTCTTAAAACTTTTCTGTGACTGCGTAGGTGTACGTAACGTACCTAATGTGAAGAAGAAATGGCTCATTGCTTTAAGATGACTTCATCTCTCTTCTGTCTTATATTTCACCATGGAAATGAAGTCATAGTCATGCTCAGCATCTCAAAATGTCTCAGAAGCAAAACATTCTTATCTCCTCTGGAGGCCATAAAATAGGCAGATAAAGCTGGGTATTCAAGGTAGAAAGTTGAGGTGCACAACCAGAAATCAGAGGAAAGGAATGATTTGACACAGGAACCCTCGAATCAGGGAACCTTTGGCCTTCTGATTTCAAGATTGTTCTTTTTTAAGCACCCGAAGGGGCAAGAAAACCTTCATCTTTTTCTGCTGCACACTTTTTAAGAACAGCATTTGTTCTATAAAATTTGGATTGAATCAAAAGGTCACAGTCAGGGATCCAGAGAGCCACATGTGGGTCTGAGGCCTCAGGTTTCCCACCCCTTCTAGGTTCTCTTTTATTTGCTGCTTAAGTTTTGAAACTCTGAAATGGAAAGTGTGCCTGTATGTGACATGCCTCTATTTGTGAAGATGCATGAGTGTACAGGCTTCTATTTATTATTTTAAAAACAATCATTATGCTGCAATGATACACATCCTTACTGGGCCTTGATCAGGGAATATTCTTTTGCAGTCTCTTCAGAAGTTGACATAAATGTTTTTTCCTTTTTTTGAGACAGAGTCTAACTGTGTCCCCCTGGCTATAGTGCCATGACCTCAGCCTAGCTCACAGCAACCTCAAACTCCTGGGCTCAAGCGATCCTCCTGCCTGAGCCTCTAGAGTAGCTGGGACTACAGGAACCCACAACACTCAGCTCTTTTCTGTGGGTTTGTTTGTTTTAAGATTGAATGTTCTAGATTCCCTCTTGGAGAGGAATCTCATCTTGCAGCTAATGTGTATTTGCCTTAGAAATCTTGTCTACTAGAAAGGCTGATATGTACTAGGACTGATATGATAATGAAGGTGAGCAGAGTACATTGGTATGCTCATGAACTTGAGTGCCTCCCTCACTCAGTATGAACTTATTCGCCAGAACCAGCTAATTATGTTTCCAGTTGCTTGGAGGTTAAAATGCTGAAGATGCTTATCTGCAGACATGCTTGGGCATCTTCTGGCTGGTATCAGACACACGAGGCAGCCCTCTGGGTGCAAATGTTTGGGCATTCTCTGAAACTGTCCTCTGGGATTTTGACATGTTGGGTTCTGGGGACTGGGCACGGCCACTTGGATGCAGCTGTGAGTGCAGAAGCACAGCTAAGAACTTTAGACCTCTAGAGAGGGGGAAGGCTACATTGAGGAGCTAAATGCAAAAGCCAGGTTAACACTGTCACGCATTTGGACAGGGAACTTCTGTGCCTTGTGGTCTGGGGATTGTAGAATCGTCATGAAGACTCACAGTTATTTGAGGAATGAAGTGATAAAGGAATAGGACTTAGCATTAGACAAGGACTCAGTTCCTAACTCTGCCACTTTTTCTCTGCTATGAAAGGTTGGCCAAACCACTTCTTTCTGATCCTCAATTCCATGCCCTATAACATGCAGGGGCTGGACTAGTTTAGTGGATTCTGAACCTGCTTGTGCCTAAGAATTCCCTGGTCTGCTTGCAAAATATTCAGATGCCTGAATCCCACTCTAGGGTTGATCACTGTGTCCAATGAGTAGGGCCCAGGCAACTGTATTCTTTGTTATAGCAAAATACATATAACAAAAAATGAACCATTTTATCCATTTTTAAGCATACCGTTCAGTGGTGCTAAGTGCCTTGCACTGTTGTGCAACTGTTACCACTGTCTACTTCTAGAACTTTATCATCATCCCAAACCTAAACTCTAGAACATTCTATCCAAAAACACAAACAATAATTGACAATAACTCTTCATCCTCTCCTCCCCTGGAGCCCCTGTAACCTCTATTCTACTTACTGTTTTTATGAATTTGCCTATTCTAAGTATCTCATGTAAGCATCTTGTATAAATAAGACACGGCATTTGTCCTTTTAGGTCTGGCTTATTTCACTGGGTGTCATGTCTTCAAGGTTTATCCATGTTGCAGCATGTATCAGGAGTCCATTCCTTAAAAGGCCGAATAGTAGCAGTCCATCATGAATATACCACATTTTGTTTATCCTTTCATCTTTTATGGCCACTGGTTGTTTCCACTGGGCTTGTATATTCTTAATTAACTCTCTAGGTAGTTCTGATATTCAGCGGGTTTGGGAACCGGTGGATTATTCCCCTGGTTAAATTATATAAGTTTGTGTATACCAGGTTCAGGAGAAAGAGGACCACATATAACACCATAAACTGAGGATGTGACTGTTAGTATACCTAAGTATTTTTATCTAGGTATATGGAATAAACAGCATGACCTCTGATGCCAATACAATACCCTAAACTCTAGTCAAATCTTCATGACCTCTTGTTAAGAAGATGAAAGGTTTCACAGAGCCAATTGTATTTCATGTTAAAATAAACAGTACCCATATGTCAGTGGGTAGGGTGCTGGCCATTTACACCAAGGCTGGCAGGTTTGAACCCGGCCCAGGCCTGCTAAATGACAATGACAACTGCAACAACAAAAAAAGTATAGCCGGGTGTTGTGGTGGGCACCTGTAGTCCCAGCTATTTGGGAGGCTGAGGCAAGAGAATTGCTTAAGCCCAAGGGTTTGAGGTTGTTGTGAGCTGTGATGCCACGGCATTCTACCCAGGGTGACAGCTTGAGTCTCTGTCTCAGAAGAAAACAAAACAAACACAAAAGCAAAGTGAAAAAAAAAAAATACAGTCCTATAAGCATTAGTGTGCTGGAGGGCTTACCTTCCCATCTCTGTGTTCAGGGATATCATGTTAAGAGCTTGAGCTTGACCATGGTGGGAGAAGTCATACCTTGAAAATCAGGACACGTTACAAAGTGCGGACATTTTCTTCTCAGAGAGCTGGTGGTTAAACATTTGTAACATAACATTGACTCTGTGACAGGTGTTTGATATTTTTCCTCTTCTTAACGAATGTCACTAACAAAGAAATTCAACTCGAAAAGATATGCCTGTGTTGAGAAGCTAAAATTCAGAAACCAGTGGTTGTTCCAATATTCAGGAAGCGCAGGAGATTCATACTGCAGCTTCCATGAAGCGCCTCCTTCAACTCTGGCTTGGGGGTGGTGTGGCTCACTATGTAGAGGTTTCTTCTGTTCTCCCCCCACTGTGATTGCATGGCTCGCTAACTACTTTTCTTGACAGATACTTTGCAGTATTTTCTGCAGCTCCTGCCCACAGATTAAGGTGCTTATCAATTTTGTCCTATTTTAGAATGAATGAATTTTTCTGTTTGATGGCCCTTATCTGCCCATGTTTCAAATGTAACAAAAAACCACTCTGATTTCATGGCATGAGATCAGGGGGCTGCACACAGCCTCCCAGAAGACTCTGCCTATATGTTGGGTGGTTAAATCAAATGCCTCTTCTTATGGTCCTACAGTTGTAACATTATCCCAAGCAAATGAGGCTAAACTTCAACTTTCCAGCAAAGAGCCCAAGTGAGGAGGTGGCAGATAAGAAGAAAAAGATGGGTCCAGGGATCTTCATTTTGGCAAGCCACCTAGAGATGCCCTTGGTCTTTGAACTGCTCTTTGAGAAATACTTACTCAAAGTGTACTTGACAAAGACAGTCTGGCTTCTCCACACAGTGAGAGAGGCCTTGGAGAGACGCAAAAATCAAGCCCGATTTCCCCATGTAAGTAATGTTAAAAATGGCATGAAAAGGGGTAGGCCATACAGGAATATTTAATAGACATAGACAAAGGCATTCTAAAATTTATATAAAAGGGAAAAGGATGTAGAATAGCTAAAAGGATCATGAAAAGCAAGAATAAAGTAGGAAGAATCAATAGCTAATTTCAGGACTTACAGCTATAGTAATACTGCAGTGTGATATTGTCAGACAGATAAACACAGAGATAAGTGGAACAGAATGGAGAATCCAGAAATAGACTCACACAAATATGCCCAACTGATTTTTAACAAAGGTGCCAAAGCAACTCAATGGAAGGCTAGCCTTTCATCACACAGTGCTGAAGCAATTAGACAAAAAAATAAACCTGACCTAGACCTCATACATCACACAAAAATTAAGTCAAAATCAATCACAGACTCAAATATGAAATGTAAAACTGGAAAACTTGTAGGAGAAAATATTTGGGGGCTAGAGTTGGGCAAAGACTTTTCAGACATGGCACCAAAAGGAAAAAGAAGGAAAAACTGATATATTGAACCTCATCTACATAATAAACATTTGCTCTGTGGAAACCTTTGCTTTGTCCCAAGGACAACAAAAAATCTAAGGAGAAATCAGGCAACAGATACAATGATATATTCATCAGAATATAGGCAGATAGCAAGTAAGCACATGAAATGAAATCTCCCGTGGGGCGAGGAACCACAATGAAATATCACTACTCACCTATCAAAATGACTAAAAAGTAAATACATTTTACCCTTGAAAAAAAGTGTATGTTTGAATTGCATGGGTCCTTTATGGGGGATTCTTTTCAGTAGAAGTTACACTGAGGGGTCCCCAAAGTAACTACAGACAAAATGTATCTTGTGCATTGTCTTCCAATGCATTTCATGTTTTCAGGCTGCTACGAGGCACCCCAAACTGTGAAAAACATTCCTATTAGGAAAAATTCATGAATCCAACCTTAGATGTTTGGAGTTGATACTTTGAGGCCTCATTATTTGTTGCTTCCTAGTGTCAAAAAGGCCCAAGGCTTAGCATGGTTAGTGGGCAAAGGTAAAGACATTCCGAACAGAGTTTAAACATGATTCCACAAAACTAGCTCTCGCTACTTCAGCCACAAAACATACATGACAACATGCATCTTATAATACCAGCTTTCAGTCATTACTGGAACATTATTTTAAAGTATCATTAAAAGGCAGCATACCACCTTCCTACCCGGGACATCATGTTTACTACTGAAGCTACCACTTTCAGAGTTCCTTCTGTGTGCCTGGGAGAACTCTCAAAAAGTGAATGGTTTTTAGAGTAAGACAGAAGAGTGGCTGTGTGACCGTAGACAAAGTAATTTTGCTTTTCTGAATCTTGGTGTCCTTATTTTTGTTAACTGGCAATAAAATGTTGCTTGTCCTTTAGTGCTTTTTATGAGAATAAAATTAAAGTCCAGGTGAAAATCCCCAGTACTGAGGGCAGTGCTTGTGGCTCAAAGGAACAGGGCACTGGCCCCACATGCTGGAGGTGGCAGGTTTAAACTCAGCCCCGGCCAAACGCTGCAAACAAACAAACAAACAAACAAACAAAAAAACCCCCACAAACCCTAGTACAATGCCTCATCTATACCAATTATGCAATGATTTAAATTTTCTCTCTTTTCCCTTTTTTCTGTTGAAGGATTAATCATGTAATCTTTTTCATGATTTTTTGGGGTACATTTTCCTTCCCACTTTAGAAAACTAGTCCTCTAGTTTCACAGCATGGGCTCCCCTTGCGTAATACTGTTCTCCTTCTTTCTCCATATTTGCTCAGTGTGAGCTCAACTTCGTTCTTCCTCCATGGCCTGTTGAGAGACAGCGGGTGCTGGCTGTTTGATAATGGGGTGCTGAGTGTAGGATGGCTGCTACAGTGTGAATCAGCCTGGAGGAAAAGGCACTACCCTGTTTAGAAACATTTATAGTAAGAATAGATCAAATGCAAGAATGATGGACGATGTATAAAAAGTCGTTGCAAACATTTTTCTCCTTTATGTGTTGAACATTTTCTTTATTATATTAATTACATTGAAAATTTGAAAGCACATTTTATTGACTAGAAGCCCAATTTTTTTTTGTGGTTCATAGAATTTATTTTATTACTTTCCTATCCATGCCAGATATTGTATGTATCATGACACCATAAAATTATGAGACTGTTGGCCACAATTTCATCACTTTACGATCTCCAATAAACACAATGAGTAGAAACCCAAGTAAGTCATGTGGAGCTTTTCTATATTAGGGAAGGGAGTTGAATTTGTAATTGATTTCACTGTGCTCACCTATATTTTTGCATATTTGGGGTTTATTCATAAAATCATCAAAACTTAAAGTAGCTTTCTACCATTTCTTTTGCTGTTATTCAATTCCAATTCATATTGAATTTCTCATCAGAAACAAAACAAAACAAAAAGCTATGAAAAAAAGATTGTGGTGAGGGGGCCCACACTGCTGTTTAAGAACTTGGTTCATGGATCTGATTCTTTCTCTTGGGATTGAGGAAATGGTTTGGCTATAAAATTCCCATTAACCAAAAATAAGCAAAATTGCCTGCAGGATTCATGGTAGGTACAGCCTTGAAGAGTAATAAAAGCCTGTTTTAAATGAACTCTTTAAGGACACAATTTAAGCCCTAGAATGGCTAGTCAGATTTTATGTTTATCCCTTTTGATTATAGTTCCATATGTTTCTGGAGAACAGTGTCCGAGAAGTGGTTCATTAAAAAAATTGTATAGGGCTGGTGTAATTTGGGGCTTATTGACTAAATCCAGGGGTGGGGGTGGGGGTAACCTATCAGGTGGCCTGGAAGCTGCAAAGCATGGCAGACCTGTCTGCTCTGCTTCCCTGTGCCATGTGGCATGAGCTGACTTCAAAGACCCCCGTTTGGTTTAATTTAGTAAATATGACCACTTAACGTGCTTATCCCTTCCCTCTCCCCCCAAACTCCAATAATTAACCAGTAATTTGGGGAACCGCAGTGGATTTTGGAAAGAAAAGACACCCTACTGAAATGTAACCTATCTGGGTTGCTCCTGGAGAGCTTTGTGATTTCTGGAGGTGGAATTAAATGGAGCCACATGCCCAAGAGGAGAAAAGAGGAGGTCCAGTGAATGTCATCCTTCCTGTGTTCTATTTCAGTGGCTTTCTGGAATAGCTATATGTTGGTGCTTCACCAGTGAAGTGGAACATTTATTAAGTACCTGCTATATACAAAGGTACTGTAATGGATCTGGGAATTCATGAAAGCTTCCCAGAGACCATGACCTGAAGCTGAGTTTTGAAGGACGAATTAGCAAGGCAAAGTAGGAGAGCCTGGGTGACCTAGGTGTCCTTGTAGGGGCGATGGAGATAGAGGGATTAGGATCTGGGCTTTTCAAAAAAGCATGTGCAGAATCACAGGATGAGACCTTGGATGAGATCTTCTGGCCTTGTCTGGGGGAATTCTCAGTACAGCTGTCAGCAGTGAAGGGAGGAAGGGTGTAGGTGTAGCAGAAGGGAGGGTGAAGAGGTGAGCTAAGGCTCAACCTGGGGGTTATTTGAAGGTCTGGGTTTTTAATTCTGGATTTTTATTAGATTTCTCTTCCACTTCCTATTTCTGGAAAGTCTGATCCAGGGTGTCTGGAGAAGAAGGGCTGGGGATAGGTACTTGGTCTGTGCCTTACCCAGGTTGTGCATGGTTGGTTATTGATAGAGTTCAGGGATGTGAATGATAGCAGAAGACCTGAGAGCGCACACACTGGCAGCTGTGAGGGGTTTAGCTTGAAAAAGGCCTGCTCACAGGCAGGGGACACAGGCAAGGAGCATATTGGAATAAACCAAGTGAGACATAACCAGCACTTTAGCTGAGGCTAGAGTAAAGAGGTTGGAAAAATATTTGGGAGAGAGGCGTGGGAGGGTTTTGAAGAAGGAAAGCAGAGTCAGTATGCTGTTGGGGATGTCCTGTAGGATAAGACTGTCCTTTGATGGGGCACATAGAAGGCAGCAGCTATTCCCGAGAGTACAGTCTCAGTGGGATGGAGAAGGCAGAAACCACAAGGCCTTGGTTGAGGAACTTAAGTGTGCATTCAGAAATGCCCGAGTTCACTGTGAAAGTGACTGCAGGCACTGAGATGGAGCTCTATGGATAAAGATTACAAGCTAAGAGTGTAGGTTGGGGCCACGTTATAGGGATTTCGATACCCAAGGGTTAAGTTATTGGTAATGGGAAGATCCAATTCCCTGCTCTTAGGCTAATGTTAGCATGAAAAGTGAGAAGATTAGGACGAGGAGGGTGAAAATAGGCACAGCTAAGGCTCGTTAGAAGGTCAATGCCATTTTTTATGGTCCTGATGATTTTTAACAGCTATTTTAACAGCAGAATGATGAAAATGTGTGGTATTCTTTTTCTCTTGGGATAATGTGGCCACTGAAAAAGGTCACAACTAATAGGAAAAATGAGTTTTATGGCTTAACTGTGGATTCAATTAATTTGTGTTCTTCCTGTTTTCATTGCCATGTGTTTTCTGAGTTGACTAAGTTAACTGGGCCAAGCCTCTTTTCAAGAGTGAGAATGTTAGAAAAAAGTACTCTGAAGTTTTTCCTCACTCTGTAAGTATTTTACATAAAGAAATCCAAATATATACAGGAAAATGTAGCTAGTTTAGCCTCATTTTTGTATTATTTGAGATGTAAAGAAGAACGATTGAGCTCGGTGTGATGATGGTTTAAATCAGGGTCTTTGAACCTTGCCCAGTTGGAATTTGGAGCTTGTATAATTTTGGTGTGCATTGCAAGGTAGTTAGCAGAACCCCTGGCCTCTGCCTGTTAGGTGCCTGTGCCATCCCGCAGCTCCCAGTTGTGAGTGACAAAAATATCCCCTAATGTTGCCCAGTATCCTGTAGGTGGAAATTGGTGTGGAAGGCAAAATTGTCCTTGGTTGAGAACTCTTGGTTTAAATATATTGTAGTGATTTTATTAGAAAATAACCACTTCCTCCTGCTGTAGTACTGATAGTTTTCTTGAAGCTGTGGAATTCCAAAAACTTTTTATCACCAGAAGAAAACTAATAAATATTTATAAATTCTCTCCCATAAGTAAAATTTATTTAAAATTAAAGAAAAAAAGCAAAGCTGCCTTACTGGTTGCTGTGTATTTACCTAACTGTTCTTCTGTCTATGTTACTTACTTTTTCTTGATCTACTAGTATGGAGTTTTATAAGAATCAATATTGCATTTTTTTCTGTGCCATGATTACCTAACTGTAAAAGACATTATGCTCAATTAGAAAATACCACATAATATTACCAGTTTAGACTTAGATGTGAATTTCACACACAACCTGAAACATTCTAGTTTCATGCCTAATACCTTCTAATTTGAAGGATGGCACTTTAGTCTTTCTGTTCAAATTTTCTCATCTGTAAAAGGAAAGCAATAAATTTTGTCATCTGTAAGTTTGCTTCTAGTCCTAAACATCAAAGCTTGAAATATTTATATTGCTTCTTTGGGTTGTCCCCCTGCTCTTGTGACATCTACCCCAATGTGACGATACCCTGTGGGTCACCTGTAGTCCATGGTCTATGATGCTGATCTATCGTAAGATAAGTGCAGAAATGGAGAATAAGCAATTAGAAATTGTTTATGATTCAGCAAAGTATTTTATGCTGATTACATAGCATAATAAAAAATTGAGCTTATATTTTGTTTCTTCTAAATTTAATTTTTCTAATAAGTAATTTTTATTATATTTCATAAAACTATAATTTTACGTTGGATTAGTAAAACAAAAACAAAAGAGATTGGTCTTTTGCTAAAGGTTGTTTGAGAAGCACTCTTGGATATATTATGGAAAATTTTCTCTGCCTTTCTTTCTAAGAAAGAATGAGTACATTAGGCCTCTGGGATTTAAATAAAAATAGGGCAAGATATTGTCTGTTTACCTTATTAGCATTATAAAGTTGGTGGTGAATAGAATTTATTTTAAAGAATTTGTTTAACAGAAAATGTGGTCATTTATTTCTGTAGTATACAAATAATTTACTTTGATTTCTGAGTCTTCACATAGCTCAAGTGACTGTCTTGCATTAAGGTAACATGTTTATCTTAGAGCATGAACTCAAAGAATGGTGAAAATGTCCTTTCTTTAATTATCCTATTCCCTAAAATCCTTACATAGGAAATCTACTCAAAAGCTTGATAATCTGAAGTCTCCTAATTAGCTGATGCTGGTGAGGGTAGGTGTAGGTGTAGATATAGTTTGTTAAAGAGATTTTCACAGGTGTTTTGGAGTCATTCACTCATTCAGATTCTTCATTGCTTGGGAAAATCTATTATATAGACTCAGGCATGGTAGACTGACATGTAAATAAGGGCAGTTAAGCAATGAAGCACTTTATAATCTGACCTTCATATGGTTTTCCAATTTGACCTTCGTATGATTTTCCAGTATTATTGCCCAATCTTTTTTATGTGGTAAAATATGATGAGGAATAAGCTTTGAACTGAGAGTTATTTGAAGCAGAAAACACTGCTGGGTTCCCTAGACTGTGGACCAATTGTTCTAACACCCTTGATCCCATACAGGGTGGAATAATCCAGAGAGCCAGTGCTACCCCCGGGAGCCCTTTGCACATGACCTGGCATTACTTAGAGACAGCCTGTCAACCTGCAGTTCCTCCCCAGCCAGTATGGGTTTTGTAGTACACTTCCTTCTCCAAAGTAAAAAAGGCAAGATCTTTGCCTGCCCTATTAGCAGTGAAAAATCACCCTTTCTTTCAATTTTTAAAAATTCAGATGATGAAAATACATAACATATTCAGAAACTCTCCTGGCAGACTTACTTGGCAGGCGTTTCGTATTTACTTGGATTTAACATGAATTGGATTTGGTTCTCTGATTTCCCTGCCTCCATCTCTCGGAACAAGTTATTCATTATCTGAGAGAGTCCGTGTTAGTGGATCAGACACGCACATGGCACGTCTCTTGTAAGTGCGTTTGTTCAGTAAGATTTATGCTAGCCCAAATTGTTTTATATTGGTTTTCATTGTTGAAAATTTACTGTATTCATTCTTGGTTTGGCATAAGTATTTGTAGTGTGCTAGGGGTTCCTGTGGTTGCACATTTTATCTCTGTAACACTTCAAGCAAAGGAAATTAAAAAATATATAGTGAAAGCATTTCCCTAATATGTTTCCAATCAGCTGTGTACGTTAGTAATTTGATTTGTAGGAACTAGAGGGCAGAGTGTTACTGAGCTCTTTTTGATCATTCATAATTCTATGGGAATTCAGATCATGGTTCTAAGTTTATGAAAACATCTATTGAATATTTTTAAGTCTTGAATTATTCTGCTTAAATGTATGAAGAGGGTTTCTTCCACAACAGTATCTAAAAGATCTCGTGGAAGGAGATGAGTCTCCTTTCTATATCTTGAACAAGAGAAACTTGTGAGCTGAGATTGATTAGCTTATCAGAAGTCAGTCATCAAAACAAAGAGCTGCCCCTTTTATTTTGACACTGTCCCATGTATGTGTTCGTCTTCTGTACTTCTTGGCTTAAGTCAACCAGACTATTGGTAAATTTCTCTGCCTGCTGGGCTCCCAAGGATACAGTGACTATCAGGACAGCTAAGTGCACCTTCCCAGTTAGTGTAACTCACAGCATGGAGGGTGTTTTTTGTACAAACCAACATAGACCTAGGCTGTGATCTCCACACCATTATTTATTTGGCTTTCTATGTAGGAACTCAGGCTAATTGGCTTGTTTTGCTTTTTCTGGACTTGACTTCTATTTTTGCCAATGACTTAGTATGACTTCTGTTTTGGCCAATAAATTAGCATATGGTAATCTGTACATAGGTAGTTCAGATTTGCTTAATCTAGGTATTAGATTAAGATTAGGTTAGGTAATAGATTAATCTAACTTGCTACCTAAAAATAAAATAAAAGTGAAATACGAAATCATGGTTCTTAGAATTAGAGATAAGAGTTGGAAGGGTTTTATCTAGTGAAGACAGTAGCTTATTGTGAGTCTTAGGTGGGTATAGAGTTTTGCAATTGATTCCTGTATTTTTAATTTTCTGCTTTTACTTCCTACCACATTTTAAACTTTCCTCTTGATCCGCAGCAATTTTGAGTTCATTTCGTCGCTTGTAAGATTCCCTTTCACAGTGGCATTTTCAGTTCTGATATTGCTTATATATCATTAAGCATAAATAAAGTTATGAGGTTATTGTTTTGGCCATGAGAGTTCATCAGTCTGTGGTTTTCCATTTGAAAATATAGTCCATGAAGTGAATCTTCTGAGTAGTCAAAGAATTAATGTAAGTAAATGCCAAGTGGATGGTTGGAAGTCTTAGTGTTTGGGGGAAAAATAGCCAGGGAGCATGGTGGCTCCTGCGGTCACTAGTCTTGCTTAGCAGATATAACTTCTTTGGTTCCAAAGATAAAGGAAACTTACGTTTATTCTTTGCCTTCCTTCCTGCTTCTGTTTCCTGTCTAGGTTGTACTTATGAAGGAAACACCTATAACAGTTCCTTCAAATGGCAGAGTCCAGCTGAGCCCTGTGTCCTGCGCCAATGCCAGGTAAAATTCAACTATTTTACTTTTCAGTGAAAAGGTATCCGTAGAGTCCACTCTCTGACAACATAAAACAAATCTCCAAAAAGGAAAAGAAAAATGAAAAACAAATTAAAAAGCAACTTTACCCTTGTACATATTTGTTGTGACATTTACTATAAAAAGGCAGGTACAGGATAGATATTGTATAGGCCTCGCTCCAGAAACACACAACACAATTGTTCACCTTTGTCAAAATGTGCCTGGAAAAACTCTGGAAAGATGTGTATGTCCTTGGGGAAAACTCATGTCTTCCTGTGAAGTCATCTTTGAGCAAAACACAAATTCCTGTTAGCAGAAAAGAGGCATTGTTAGAGGTTATATATTTTGTCTTTGATTTAGAAAGATTTTGAACTAAAGCCAATCTATAAACTGTTTAAATTGAAGCAATTAGTATACTGTAACTCAAGGATTTCAAATTGACAAATTTAAGAACCACCAAGTCCATAACTAAGGAGTTTACTGTGGCTAATCTTTATTTATTTATTTATTTATTTATTGAGACAGAGCCTCAAGCTGTCACCCTGGATAGAGTGCTGTGACATCACAGCTCACAGCAACCTCCAATTCCTGGGCTCATGTGAGTCTTCTGCCTCCACCTCCCAAGTAGCCGGGACCACAGGTGCCCTCCACAACGCCTGGCCATTTTTGGTTGCAGCCGTCATTGTTGTTTGGCGGGCCCAGGCTGGATTCGAACCCGCCAGCTCAGGTGTACGTGACTAGCGCCTTGAGCCACAGGCGCTGAGTCACTGTGGCTAATCTTTGATGAACTCTGAGTAGTCACATGTCCCAAATCCCTACAGATATTAAACACAGCAAGAAAATCAATTGGGAAAGGAAGCACCTGGATTTTCAAACTTGTTTCTATCTCTTTGTATTTTGTTAACAAAATAATGCTCATCTAATTTGGATATAACTTAAAAATTCTTCTTTGTGTAGAAGCTACTTCTATTAAATCATTTTTTTCCCTAATCCGATTTCACTGTCTAAGGATATGCTTTTGAATTTAAAGGAGGTTGAAAGGTTAGTATAATAATGAATAATTCTCTCTGCTTTTATCTCAAGAATATTGATATTTTGTTTATTAAAATCTGAATTTTACATAGTCATGTTCTTATTATATGCCCCTAGTAGGTATATGCATTCATAAGAACTTCCATTATTTATTCTGCTTAATATTCAGCTTACTTAAGTAGGAACTCTAGCTTATTTGTGAAAATAAGAAGTAGGTAGAAAAAATACAAATAGTAGATTCATTAAGTCAATAAAATTTGCTGATTTTTTACTCCAGGTTATAGTTTTAATCAGTCTCAGAGCAATGAGTTTTAGTTAACACCAAAAGCCCACATTTGTCCCACCTCACCCTCCCTCTGCCTCCTCTCTTTGGTAGGGACACTCTGAAAGCCATGGTTACAATGTTTGATAAACAAGATAATCACATCCCCTTTGGGATGCAGGATAACCTTTCTATGCAACAGTCAGAGGCCTTGAAGGTTTCCAGGTTGCATGGCCCAGAGGTGAGTTTTGCTGTCCTTGGATGAAGACTTGTTTAAATTAAATGGAAGCTATTCTTCCAGAGAAACCTTTTTGTCACTGAGTGACACATTAAGCCATTATCAATTGTTACCACTGAAAGTCCTGTTACCTGTGCTCTTTGGTTGATGGCCACTCAGCAAGGCCGAGAGGAACCATGCAGGAATCTTGAATTCTTGTTGGAAGAGAACTTAAAAAGTCCAGCCGCCTTCGGAGTCAGGAGATGCTGAACTGCCTGTTGCTTTCAAACTTTGCCTGTTCCCCGCTAAATCCGATAATATCGTTCAATGAGCAAAAGCAACCTGCCAGGCGGCTCCTCTGCTCAGCTGGTATGCTCCCTCTGGAACTTACGCGCTATGTGCTTCCTTCTTTAGGGACTGAGACCTCTTTTCAGAATGCAGGGAATGGCCATAGTCTGGTGCCTGTCAGGGAAGTCTTCGTGTTCCTTCCCAGGACACAATCGCTTCCTTTCTCTGCAGGCTGTCCTCTCCCGGTGCAGTATCTGTGAGAGAGGAGTTGGTGAGAGCAGCAGTAAGGGAAAGAGGGTTTCTGTCCCCAGCATAACTTGCTACTTCACCACGCTGCACCTCACTTTGGCCCCTGTAAAGTGGGAGTAGTATAGGGTGGTTGTAAGCAGAGGCCAGAATGCCACTGAAAATGCTCCGATAGGGGCCTGCATCGGCTGGGTACAACTTGACACCAGACAGACAACAGGGAGCCTAATGATCCCGTCTGTTTCCATTTGAATTGAATTCCACCATATTTCTTTTTACTTTTTCTTTTTATTTTTTAGAAACAGATCCTTCGTCTGTCACCCTCACTGGGATGCAGGGGCACAATCACAGCTCACTGCAGCCTCAGACTCCTGGGCTCCAGAGGTCCTCTTGCTTCAGCCTCCCGAGTTGCTGGGATGATGGGTGTGAGCCACCACACCTGCCATCTGTCATATTTTTTATACCTTCCTACTATAGGAGTTCTGATGGTGAAAAACTTACCTTTATTTTTCTGCTTTTAAGTTTTTACTGGATGGAAGGTGAAAATCTGAAGATCACAAAGAGGAAATTCTAGGTTTTCTGGACTAGGACTTAGCCTGAATTCTCCATCTGGATTGTAGAGACTGAAGGAAAATTGATCTTGGGCCAGACATAGTTTTTTTTTGCATTGCTTTAGTTATGTAACTAAGGCATGGATCTCTTTTTGATGTATATTGCTGGTATTTGGGGAGTTGTTTTCCTTTTTTTTTTTCTTTCCCAAATGTGACATAGACCACAATAAATTCCCTTGACTGTGGAAACCCCAGACTGGACATGGCATGGACACTTTTAGGATATAACCCTTCTGTTGGATTGAGAGAATGTGGTAGCAGACATGAGAAAGATAATGACCTAGCTGTCAAATTGTTACACTAGTTTTCAGCCTCTGTTGTACATCTCTCCCTAAAACAAAATTAAACAGACAAAACATATATCCATTTACAGAATGGGTAGGGAATCTGGAGAAGATCCTTCCAGGGCAAATTAATTAAAAAATTTTCAGTTGACATTAAGGTCATAGAAGAGTCCCAATATCAGACTGAAAATGACTCACTTGATTTTATTATTAAGATCTAAAAGCTTTATTTTGACGTATATAACATGATCTTAAAAATAGGTTTTCTTCTAATATCTAAATTTGTTGCTTGAGGGAATTGAGGCCCAGGCTGTATGCGAGGTACGTGACAAGCCTAAGTTTACAGAGTTAGTCTAGTTATTTCTGGCAGACCGCCAGGGATTTTGCATCTCTGGTGCTGGCCTCGAGTATCATGCCTGTACTCTGTTCTCCAAGTCAATGACTTGAAGTGTAACAACAATACTAGAAAATACAGAAAGGACTGAAAACTTCAAACAATTGTGAATGAGCAGCAAGACTCTGTCAGATACTGACGGACAGCAAGAAGATTTTAAAAACTAGATTGAAAAGAAAGAAAGAAATTAGGACCAAAGAGAAAGAGTGAGGACAGGGAAAGAACAGGTGGCGGGATTTGCACCCTGAGTTCTAAGCAATGCTGGGATGAGCTGGGGTCTTCCCTCACAGGCGACACGGCCCTCTGACCTGACCCTTACCTGTTGGCTCCTCCGACCTGGGTCGCTCTCCAGAAGAGGAAGCTCTGGGGGATTTCTGGGCTGACTCTGCTGTGGTGCTCTATGTTTTAGGAGGGTGTCATCACGGAATCCGAGGTGCGCTGTGTTGTTCACTGTGAAAACCCTTTGGAGCACCTGGGATCCTGCTGCCCCACATGTCCAGGTAACGTCTGGGGAGGCTGGAGGGCTCCCTGGTGTGGGCGTCTCTGCTGTCTCAGAAATGCGTGATTCCTCCCTCCCACGCCCTGCCCGCCGGGCTGGGATTTTCCTCACTTTACTTGTCTGCTCCTAAAGGTTGTAGAGAGCAAACTCCTTTGCATTGAAATGCCCGCTTGGCCTCGTTGGTGTGCCCTGTACGAGCACACGGTGCTGGAGGTCTTGGCATGGGCTTCTCCAGTGCTTTCCACTCCGCAGGGCCGCAGGTAATGCTTATTTTGGAAGAAAAGGCTGTGGCTTTCCCTTGCTTCCAGAAATGTCTTTTTACTGCTTCGTATTGCAATACCTTGGCCAGAGCTCGCCGTGGTGATGAGGTGACCAGATGTTTTCTGAAAACTGAGAGCTGTGTCCCTCAGCGAATTTAGCTTTGGGTTTTGCTGGTCTCAGTTTTTGGTCTAGTTCAACAAGTTGGGCCCTCTATCTTTTTTAGAGGGCCCTGATTCCTAGCTGACTGCAAAGGGATCTTTTCTTGCCAGTGGCTGGAATGTTTCCTCTGACCTTTCTGACCAGGATGACAAAGGCCTGCTGCATCTTTTCCTGCCCTTACATACAAGTCTGGGGATTTTGAGGTGAGAGAGTTTTTTCCTGATCTCTTAATCCACTGGTCAATGATCTTAGACAGGTGCTCTGCATTCTGGGTTTTCTTTGAGTGTTTTTCCTCATGGGGGTGAGACTCAGGACTACTACTTTGCTTTTGAAGTTAATCTCCAAAGGACCTTCTGTTCTTGGAAACTTTCTATAAAGTGGTTAAGGCCCCCTGGGGGGAATCTCTGCAGAGATGAGCCCCTGTTCCTCTCCCACCCACCCGGCCTGCTGCTTTCTCCCAGGGGGTTTCAAATGCACAGTAGACCGGAATCCCTTTCAGAGGTCAGTCTTCCCTCAACCTCCTGTGATAAAGACAGCCCATTTTCACTGCTGCTAACCTTCCTCAGCTCCCTGGGCAATCTTTATTTAGCTTTCTTTTCACACTGGGCTTTCGGTAAAGCTTGTATTGTTCAAGGAGTTGACACGAAGTTCAAAAAGTTGAAAGTAAAATTTTTTTTGCCCCATAATCCAGTTGTTTGGTTTCTATCAAGTGGAGTTTGCTTGAGGACTGACTTTTTCACCGTGTGATTGTATCAAACAGTTTGAATTATGTCACCATATCCCTAAATGCCTGCAGACCTAGGCATGAGGTCTTAGGTTGGATCAGTAGTTCTCTAGGCTGCAGGAGGGGATCACCCACGTCTTGGGGAGCTTTGAAAACTGAATCTCGATGCCAAGGTTGCATCCCAGACCAATCCCATCAGAATCACTGGGAATCTGAGGGACCCGTGGTCTCCCAGACAATTTCCATATACAGCCGAGCTTGAGACTGATAATAGAGCAACTTTCGTATGACATGTAGATTCAAAAATTATCATAGCTCTTAAATATGAATTCACTTGTGTTTAGTGGTCTTTGCTATATGGACACAGAATGGACTCATAGCGCCTGCCACTCACAGCCACAGGACTCTTAAACGAGCATCAGGCCCGGCAGGACCGCTGGACCCCCTCACACCGTATAGAACATCCTTCTTGCCCAGGAGATGCTTGTGTTTTCAGGCTGCCTTTGAAACTGGGGACACAAATAGCAGAGTGAATTTATTTCAGCACTTGAAGTTACCACATTTGAGCAGTTGCTTCTTGGTTGAGTTCCCAGGAAGAAAAGGGCTGAGCTCCACGACTGCTCTTTCTGCAGCGCTCAGGCCTCACGACTGTCCAGCGAGGGGTGAGGTATTGTCCACTGATCCCATAGGAAGAAATAAGACCCAGTGAGCATTGCCCCTGCTGGAGGGCCATGAGTGAGCAGTGACCCTGCCCTGCCTGTCCTCTTGCCACTGTGCTACGCCACATCCCACACCCACACACACCATAAAGACTGTTCTACTTCAGCCCAGGAGCTCTGAGACGCAAATCTTCTTTGGAAGTTTGCATACCAGTTCTACACACTAGCACCCAACTTCTGGGAAGTTTCTGTGCCCTTAGTTATGGGGTCAGGAGTCAGTTTAGCGCCCTCTCCTTAATTCCCAAGGCCAGCCTTTGTGATGCAAATCAAAAGATTCAGGAGGGGCTATCTCCAAGGTTACTGTCTTGGGAGGGGAGGAAGGCCTTGAGCAGTCTAGATAGGGAAGGCGAGGGGTACCTCCGTGATTAACCAGAGGCTAGGCATCTGTCACTGATCAGGGAATGGTATTCTGCGTAATGACAAACACGTACTGTCTGTGGCCAGTGTCTTCCTGAAACAGATTTCAGAGCATTTGTGGTTATCTACTCCTTCTGTTTGGTCTGACTCTTGGCTCAGGGATGGTGGGTTTTCATGGGAACAGTTTGCACAGACTTTTCACTTAAACTGAGATCTGTATGACAGAATATGTGGTGCGAGCATATATGTAAGATTTAAAGACACTTTGTTGGAAGTGTCCTTTAAAGACAATCCTGAGATGAGGCACAGGGAGGGACCTATGTTTACCAAGTCTTCCTGTGTCCCTGAGAATAGCAAGGAGGTAGGTTGGTTGCCAATTCTGGATGTGGGTATCAAAAAGAGGGGACTTCTTTAAAAACCACACTGTCACGTGGCAATTGAACTTCAGGTTCAGTAGCATTTGTCTACATGTCTTTGAACAAGGGGCTCCCAGCTTCAAGCTGAATAAGGCCAGTGACCAGAACAGGTGGGACAATACTCATTTTCTTTTGTCAGGAAGCAGCTGTCCAACAGTTTGGTGGCTTCTGCTCACAGCTTTAGTTGGCAGGCCTTGAATACTCATTCTCTGGGGTGTGACTCAATTCTTCACAAGAGCCAGCTTCGCCAAGCTTTGCCTGTTGCTGACTGTGCTTCCAGCACTGTCTATGATGTGGAAAGCGACCTCGGTTATCCTGGCCAAGCATCTCCCATGGCTCATGTGATGTGAGGTTCCTGTCCAGCCTGTGTCTCAGGTCATCTGACCTTTCTCTAGAATATGGCAGTGTCCTGAGCATCTTTCTAAATTGGGACACCTCTTGGGTTTTATTCCTACAGTAGCCAAAGCTAGATGGCTGGGCTAAAAACCAGGGTGGCATCCTTTGGCCCTACCTCTGCCTCTTCTCACCCTTGTGCCTGAACCTCTGCACAGGGCAGCAGGGGGCTCAGAACTGAGTTTATTTCCCAGATCCGCCACCTGCCAGCTGGGTGATTGACTTGCCCTCTCTGTCCTGTATTTTCCTCTTCTGTGGGAAGAGTGCTAAGAGTTCCCACTTTGTAGGGTCACTGGGAGCCTATGGCCTGGTGGAGGCTGCGGCCTCCCTGGGTGCTCATCACATGGTAGCCTTTGCATTATCTGCTCTTGAGCTTTTCCGACCCCTGTGGAGTTCGCCTCCCTGGCCGTGGTCAGCATGGCTACCGTGCAGCTGCTCAGATGCCCTGCGGGGCTCACTGTGCTGCACACACCTTGCTGAGCTGAGTTGGCCTGGGTTCCACTGACTTTTCTGTTTTCTTGCATTTTGTGGGTTTCTGGTCCTACCCCAATCTTTCCCCCCTACTTTAGAGCAATCTTCTCCCCTGGTTAAAGAGGACACCTCCTCAGTAGAGGTGGAGATGGCAAAGCATCAGACAGAGGGATCTTGTCAGGCTGAACACATGTTTCTCTGCTTTCCAGGCTGCGTGTTCGAAGGTGTGCAGTACCAAGAAGGAGAAGAATTCCAGCCGGAAGGAAGCAAGTGCATCACGTGCTCCTGTGCGGTGAGTCCGTCTGGGGGTGCCGACAAGTGCACCTTCTGGCTGACTGCTGCTCACAGTCACCACGAGTGGCCTTGAGCTCCACACGCGCCCTCCCCCGTGAGAAGAAGCATCCTTCTCTCCTGATTTGGGGCAAAGAGAAAAACGATTCCCTACTCCTGACATTCTGGGTTGGGTAAATTCTTTGTTGTGGAGTGTCCTGTGCATAGTAGGGTGTTTAGCGGCATCCCTTATCTCTACCCACTAGCTGCCAGGACACTACAGTTGTCCTTTTTTTTTTTTTTTCCAGACAGAGTCTCACTCTGTCACTCTCAGTAGAGTGTCATGGCATCATTGCTCAAAGCAACCTAAAACTCTTGGGCTCAAGAGATCCTCTTGCCTCAGTCTCCCAAGTAGCTAGGACTATAGATGCCCACCACCATGCCTGGCTAATTTTTCTATTTTTAGTAGAGACAGGAGTCTCACTCTTGCTCAGGCTGGGCTTAATCTCCTGAGCTCAAGTGATCCACCTACCTTGGCCTCCCAGAGTGAGCCACCATGCCCAGTCAGGACACTGCAGTTGTACCACCAATAATATCTGCATACATTGTCCAGTGTCCCCTGGAGGGCAAAGTTGCTCCCAATTGGAACCATCATCTGCTCTATCTTGCAAATCTGCTGTACTGTGGAACTGCTGCTCTAAATCGATCAAGAAATTGATTTTCTTCCACCTGCCTCCTTTGGGAAGACCACAGGTGGATTTTTTGTTCCTTAGGGCTGGTTGCTGAGGCAGCCACTGAGTTTTTTAGGCCAAATGGAAAGCAATGGGAATGAGCACGGCTTGTGACTGTGCATCCTGAGGGCTGAGAACTTGACCTGAGCCTGGTCATTTACAGGACAGGAGTAAATTACCCCAAATTGTGGATCAGAACAGAGAAGGGTTTAGTGAGACAAAGACATGAATTGTCTTCTAGGTATTGACTTTTAATCCATAGACTACAGATAGATTCAACATGTTTAGGACTGAAAAAAGGAACTTTGTGTGTGTTATAATTTTAAAGAAATCTACTTTATTCGTGCAGTTCAAATTTATGGTAAAATCTTGGTAGTGGTAGGGGTGGTGATGGTAGTGATGGAGAATCTCGTCTTAACCAGCTGCTCCAAGGTATTTACAGTAAGAAGTTAGTACAACCATGTATTTTTTAAGCTTCAAACCTTTTGTAATAAAGAACATACATTTTCCAAGTCACCCGTGACTCAATACACATCTCAGAATACTGAAAAGAAAATGCAGGGTGAACTCTAGAATCCCAGTCTCACCAAAGCAGAATCACATGCGGATCATCATAAATCAGAGCAGTTATCATCTCTCTACCCATCTTTCCTAAAACCTTCCCTCCTTCCTGAAGGAACAAATGCACCCAACCTCGAGTGCCCAAAATAGAGTAAACATGATCAAGGGCGGTGGTTTCGTAGGGGGGAGAAGGAGGAATGTAGGGGGAGAAGGATGAGGAGGTAAGAGGGTACATATAATAGATAGACATAAAGCATTTATAATAACATATACAATATACATCATATACACAGTGACACGTAAAAAACTAGTAAAGTAATTTACTAATGAAAAGGAATATAAACTTGCATATTTCAACTCAACATACATATTTTTCATCTCTTGCTAAATGTGGCTAAATGGCTTTATGTAATTTTTTATGTAAATGATTTCTATTTGTCATTACATCTCTCCCTTTTCTCAATTTTATTTCTTCCATATTGGACTATAAAGTTTTCTGATTTTTAAAAAATTAATCCCATTTTGGGGTGGTAGATTTGAGGAAAAACAAACCATATTTCAATAGGAAATTATAAATTTCCTGAATGAATTATCTTTCAGAGAAAGGTGTGCCAGGAGGTGGCTAGACTTCCCTGGGGAGGAAATTTAGGGGGTGACAAGAAGGATGAAATGTTCCTGCAGTTGTCCTGGTGACAGTCCTTTTGCATTATACAGGATCAGAGCTGGAGATGACCTGAGAGGTTATGTGTGCAGGGGTCACAAACTTGAATATACTGAGGCATTCTGATTTCATATGGTTTTGAATGCAATGCATGCTAAATGAAACATACCTGAGGTTAAGTTCAGGCCCCTGGAGGTCCTGCTTTCATTTTTAATTCAAAAAAATCGAAACCCAAAGATTTTTTACTTGCCCAAGTTTTCCTGCATAGTGATTTCTCTCCCGACCTAGACTCCATCCCTTTCTTATATCCGTATATTCGGATTTCCTGCATTCTTTCTAGTTCTCTGCATTGCTGCCCTCAGCACTTCATAGACAACCGATGGCTTTGATTATGCTCTTGATGTCAGTCTTTAGACTAATTGAACACTTGGGAGAGAGGATGGGACATTTGTGTGCAGCCTTGGGTGTAAGGAGGCTCATAAGAGCAGTTTTTCTCTCATGAACACAAATATTGGAGGGGTATGCTTTTTTTTGTAGCTCATTATTAATAACTTGGTTTTTAATATTCTTTCATTCTTCTATCTTTTGAAGTTGTACGCTAAAAAAAATGTAACATTTTGGCAGCAAATAGCCCTGTCTTGAGAGTGGTAACTGTGGAGCTGTTTGCTTTAGATTGGAATATTCCAAACGTATGGCCTGGCCCTGTGTGTGAGGCATGCAGCTTGCCAGTGTTGCCCTGGCAGCGGGCTTGGAAGCTTTGGCGTGTAAGGTGTGTGGAGGCGTGGGGCCCCTTCTTGCTGAGTGTGAGGGCAGAGCTGTAGAAGGGCTTTAGCCGGGAGCTGTGTGAGGCCACACGCTGTGCTAAGGAGGTCATAGGGAGGGATGTTTTGTATGTTGGCCGCAGGTTCCGTTGTGCAGAAGAAGACAGTGTGGAATAGCTTGTGCTTTAAGAAGTAGGCTCATTCATGCATTTGAGCATGTAGACAGTATTCATGTACATATAGATTTGTGTGTGTAGACATCTATATTTATAATTGCATATATCTCTATACACATAATACAATACATATAAATAGGATTATAAATATGAATGCAAACATACATACTTACATGTCCAAGTTTAGATTCCCTCAGAAACACACCCTGAGACAAGTATTTGTGTGTAAGTAGTTTGCTTGAGAAGTAGAGAAGACTCTGGCGGAAGAGAGTGGAAGTGAGATGAGAAGGGGCAACCAGTTGAGCAATTTTTATTTTTGACCTGGGGTCTCTCTTTGTGGCCCAGGCTGGAGTGCCATCAGCCCAGTTCATGGCAACCTCAGACTCCTAAGTTCGGGTGATCCTCCTGCCTCAGCTGGGACTATAGGCACCCACCACAACATTCAGCTAATTTTTCTATTTTTTTTTTAGAAACAGAGTCTTACTATTGTTTAGGCTGGTCTTGAACTCCTGACCACCAGTGAGCCTCCTGTCTCTGCCTCCCAGAATACTCTACTAGGATTAGAGGGATAAGCCAATGTGCTCAGCCCATTTGAGCAATGTTACCTGAGTGCTGTGGTCTGAATGTCTCCCCAAATTCATGTGTTGAAACTTCTTTCCCCGTGTGGTGGTAATAAGAAGTGGGACCTTTAGGAGGTGGTTCTGCCATGAGGTCTCTGCTCTCATAATGGATAAGAGTCCTTTAAAAAGGAATTGAGGCATGGAGTTCATTTCTCTTGCCCTTCTGTCCCTTCTGCCATGTGAGGACGCAGTGTCCCTTTCCTCTGGAGGGTGCACTGTGAGTTCTTATCTTGGAAGCAGAGAGCAGCCCTCGCCAGATAGGAAACTTGCCAGCTCCTTGAGATTTTGGGTTTCCCGGCCTTCAGACTTGTGAGAACTAAATTCCCGTTCTTTGTAAATTATCCAGTGTCAGGGATTTTGTTACAACAGCACAGATGGATGAAGACGCTAAGTGAGCTGCCATTGTGTGTGACCAGAGCCTCATCCTGCTGGGATGAAGCACAAATTCACACTTCAGAATTTTTTTTGCCTGAGTGAAGAGAGCTGAAGTATGTATACACCGTCTCCAGTCATTCATGGGCTTTCCCAGAGGGTGTCGATTGGGTAACATTTCCAGCCTCCCACTGAGGGGGAAGGGTGGCTTTTGTAGCACAAATGCAGGTAATTCTTGACTTATAGTGGGGTTATGTTCTAATAACCGCATTGTAACTTGAAAATATTTTCAGGTGAAAAGACATTTCATACGCCTAAGCTACTAACATTAGTCAGCCGATCTTAAACGTGCTCAGGACACTCACATTAGCCTGTGGTTAGGCAAACCGTCTAACACAAAGCCTCTTTTATGATAATAGTATTGAATATCATTGATTTATTGAAAACTATCCTGCAAGCGAAAAAGGAAAAGTACGCTTTTCACTGGCTGTGGATCACTTTTGCACCTTTGTAAAATTGGGAAATTGTTCAGTTGAAACTTCTGAAGTCAGGGAGGGATTTTACTCACATTTAGAAGTCTGGCCGTGGGCCCTCAAGGTGTGAGGGTAGAAGGGTGTGGGTGGGGCGTCAACAATGAGCTACAACATATGTGGTTAGGTATGTGTGTGCATGCATGCGCATAAACATCTGCACATTCATGTATTTGCAAATCTGAGCACACGTGACCCATGTGCCTACTCCTGCATACACTCACACACATGCACACATCTCTGGATCACTGCCCACCCATCACTCTCACGCCTGCATCCCTCTGCTCATGCTGCCGTCCCGTCTGGAATTTCTCTCTTCTCTTCGTACGCCTGGCGAGCGCTCATCCTTTCCAAGTCTGCTCTCACTCACGTAGCACAGCTCCCTGAGCACCCCAAACCCCAGGAAGAAGCAACAGTTTTTTCATTGGTATTCCCAAAGCTTCCTGGCTTACCTTTACTAGCTTGCTGCCACCTTTCTCCCTCCTTCTCTACACACACACGCACACACACACACACACACGCACATGCGCACATGCACACACACACACCCGTCTAGGCCAGCGCTCGCCCTGTGCTCTGACAGTGGTTTACTCTCCTGTTCTGCATGTTGGTTTTAGACGGAGTTGTGTCTGCATTGTCTGTCTTTCCATCCTCAGCGCTTGGCACCATGGGTGTTCCCTGATGTGAACACCCTTCTCTCTCTGTCTACCGCTATCTCTTGATGTAGCACAGTAAGAAATGTTTTCTCTGCCGTGCTGTGACTTCTGCCCTTTCAAGCTGGCCAGCCCGTTGGTGCCTGGGAGAATACTGTAGTGAGCGAGCCCCCTGTCAGTGTTGCTCTTTGCCCCATGGAGGAAAGTGTGTGTGCAGCGTTCTTCATATACGTCGTCTGCCTCTGGTGCATGGACTGCCGGCTCTCTGTGGTACAACCCCCCCCTCCCCTCACTCTCGGGTGAAGTTCGTATATGCCATGTGGTTTGTATTTCCAGCCCAACCCACTTAGCTACACTCTTCAAATTTGTGAAAATGTGTGTCTCCTCATGTTTTTGTGATGTGGTGACAGAGGGGCAAGCCCACCAGAAAGGCACTTCATCTCATCGAGCCGGATTCCTAAGATAATGAAACAAATGCCTTGCACATGATTTTACATCCTGGTTTTGGTTGGGCTGTCTATATGGCATTCCAGACAGTTGAGCACACGATAGCGTTTGCGGATTATCTGGATGGGGTTACACAACCGCTTGCTTTTCCCCCATTCCACAAGTGGATGGTCTAACATCTTTCGGTGTGGATATCATCATGACTCACTTAGAAAATGCAGCACTTTGTTATCACTTGTTAAATTGCTTCATCCCTGTTTACCCATTATGTAAAGAAAAAGCCACAAGACTCTTCTTCCGTGTCAGCACTAATCAGGCAGCGACAGACCTGAGTTCCCCTAGCTGATCCATGTAGCTGTCCCAGTCACATTAGAGTATGGCCTTTGTGTGACGTTTTCAGTGTGAATAAGTGCTATTCCCTTTTTTAAATGGAAAAGGGATTCTTTCCTAAGACGGAAGCAAAGAATAGCTTATTCTGCGTACTTCACACTGGTTAGAGCACACATTTGCTTCTGTGTGGGGCGAGCTTAACTTTTCATTACCTTCCTAACTGTGCAGCAAACAGATTTATGTGCTTTTGTTCAGTCAAATTTTCAGGGAGCAGGATGGTGGCAGTTGGCACAGACGCTTCTGTAAAATCTGTTCTCATGGCTGTAAGACTAAAGACCAAGGTGCCAATGAGACTGTTTGTGTGGTTTTAAGAATGATGTGGGTTCAGCATTCTTGGAAATTGCTTACAGGAGGGAGTCTAGCCCAGCTACTCCGTGAACAGGGCTGCAGGTCCTCAGTCTGTGAAACCAGCCAAATTAACCGGCCAAGATCAATTACTTTTGCTGACAAAGGCACATTAAGTTCAGAGGATTTTTACCAATAAACATGGCTTGTTAATGGGCTGTCTGTGATGAAGGCGCTGTGCTTTATTGGCTCTTAGAAGCCCTGAAGTCCATAAACACCTTTGCAAAGTGCTGTCTCCCAGGGAACGGGAAACTCTGAGGAGGGTTATTTGAAGAGAGCAAAGAGATGGAGGTCTCCGTGGCTTCCCATTCCCCTTAGACCAAATTCTGAAAGATGCTCTGGGCAGCCCAGTGGGGTCAGGCCGACCCCTCTGGCCCCATTTCTGCCTCTTTCCTTGCGCTCTCCGTTGTGGCCACTCTGGCCTCCAGACAGAGCCTCCGTGTCCTGCTAGACGAGGGTGAAGCAATGCAGCATCTCGTCCCTATCCCAGGCCCCCTGAACTCAGGTCTGTACTTTAACAAGAGCCCTAGAGGATTCATCTGCCAAATAGAGTTTGTCAAGCATCTCGTGCCCTTTACCTGAGTTGCCTTTTCTTTTACCTCTCCTTTCTTCTTTTCCCTGTGGTCCCTCCCATGCCTCCGGGATACCCACTTACCCTACACCTTGAAGGCCAAACAATCCTTCTAGGAAGCTTGTTCTGACTCCCAAGAGTAATCACTTCCTGTTGTTAAAACCTTTCCTAGCAACCCATTCTTACTTCCCAAACATATAAAGTGATTTGTAGTGGGACTTTTTTTTTTTTTAAATTAAATCACAGCTGTGCACATTAATGCAATCATGGGGTACAATGTGCTGGTTTCATATACAATCTGAAATAGTTTCATCAAACTGGTTAACATAGTCTTCATGGCATTTTCTTAGTTATTGTGTTCAGACATTTATATTCTACTTTTAGTCAGTTTCACCTGTACCCTTCTAAGATGCATCATAGGTGCGGCCCCACCAATTACCCTCCCTCCACCCATCCTCCCCCCTCCTCTCTCCTCCCGTTTCCCTTTACCCATATTCTTGTGCTATAATTGGGTTATAGTTTTCATATGAAAGCTATAGATTGATTTCATAGTAGGGCTATGGAGTACATTGAATACTTTTTCTTCCTTTCTTGAGATACTTTGTTAAGAAGAATATGTTCCAGCTCCATCCATGTAAACATGAAAGAGGTAAAGTTGTAGTGGGACATTTTTGTTGGTGATGATTTTATTTAACTCCATTCATCAGGGTAGAATGATGACTTTGTATCTGAAGCATATAATGGGTAGATATAATCTCCACTGAATTCATGAACAAATTGTGACTTTTATTTCCCTTCTTCCCCGCTGCCTCTCTCCCCTTTTTCCTACTCCTCCCATCCACTGCAAACATTTTGTGTTTGCTAGTTCAGCAGGGAGCAGACATGCACATCACCGTGGATGAGTTCAGAGAGAAAGATGAATCTATATTCTACTGCTATAGCACTTAATAAAAATTATTTGGTATGGAACATGTATGGCTTCCCTGGGGAGGATGTCTTGTTTGAAAAGCATTTCTAAGCCTCAAAGATTCCCACTACTCCTGATGGCAGGAAACTATGGTGCAGGAATCAGTCACCGGTGATCTGGGCCACTTGCTGTGACAGAGCTTTTAAAAGAGAGTACACTCTCTTGCCTTTGGAATTGACCTTGACCTGAAGTATGAGGGAGACACATCTGAGCTCCTCCTGCTCCATGAGCTGAATTCTACTTCCCTACAATGGGAGGCAGAGGGATACCTCACCATGTCTGTGCTCCTGCAATGCCACGGACATCCAACTCACAGATTCCCAGCCATGCCGTATCTCCTTTGATGTGGGGACTTGGGACTCTGAATGCCTGAACCTTCTCTCATGGCCTCTGCCTTACTTGAGAGAATATGTGCAATTTGGTGCATTTTAGTCATAAGCTGTCATTTTATCTTCCCTGTCCACGGGGAGAAATTTGGCTACATCTGGGCAATAAATTGGAGAATTGAGCAATTATTGAGCAAATTAGATCAATGTGGGCAGTTTATCTAACTAGTGCAGGCCAGAAAGCCTCAGAGGAGTTTTCAAAACTTGTCTGAAATATTGGTGTAATATTTTGTGTTCCATTCTGTGATGTGTGTGTATGCGCCATCACCCTGAGGACAGAAAGGTCTTCATTTTGAACAGTCAATTGAGAAAACAAGTCATTTCTTAAAAGGCTGAATAGCTCTTGGAGGGACCTCTGGCTTGCTTAAAAAAGCAACTTGCATTCTGCTCGTTTTGTGGCTGGACCACAAGGTTGTGAATTACTGTGTTTTGTGTTAGAATGAATCTGAGCAGTTGTGATCTCCCTGTCTGTTAAAGCTTCCATTAAAAGGTCTGTTGTTGCTGTTCTCCTTGGGCTGAATCTACACATGTATAGCCATTGCTATGGCATGTTGAATTCTGGCTTCTTGACTATATCACCCAAATTACCTGTTTTTAAGGCAAAGCTGCGTTAATTGCTTACCATGGTCTTTGATTATCACCTTGACATAACCTTAATAGCATCTTAGAAGGAAGAGGGCAAAGGTGGGAGTATTTATGAGATTTGGGGGGGCTCGGCTTACGGCAGGTCTTTCAGTGTAAGGGGTTGATTTGGATTGGGGAAATCTCACAATGTACTAGTTTAGAGTTGGTGGAAACAGCAAGGCACATCTTAAAATGTTGAGTTATCTATGTTACTGGATAGTACTTTCAGTGAGTTGAATACTTTCATCAAGTTTCTGTAACCTATAGGAGGCTTAAATTTTTTTATATTAAAAATATTGGAATATAGGGCAGCCCCTGTGGCTCAGCGAGTAGGGGGCTGGCCCCATATACCAAAGGTGGCGAGTTCAAACCCAGCCTCGGCTGAACTGCAAAACAGAAAAATAGCCGGGTGTTGTGGTGGGCACCTGTAATCCCAGCTACTCAGGAGGCTGAGGCCAGAGAATCGCTTGAGCTCAGGAGTCACAGGTTGCTGTGAGCTGTGTGACACCACGGCACTCTACCGAGGGCGATAAAGTGAGACTGTCTCTACCAAAAAAAAAATTGAATAAATGTTCTATATTTTAAATCCTATCTTACCCCTGACTTATGTGTTTTTAGGACAAATGCTGAATTTTAATCTTCATATATGTCTTTATTTTTGTGGCTTTTAAGAATCTTTATGATTATGACTTTATACATAGTATAATTTGTAGCTGAAGCCTTCAGTAAAAGTTATTTTTCTACACAGGGAGTCATCACCTTAATAATGAGCACAACCGAAACAATTGGAAAGGAAATTTCCAATATAAAACTAAATATTTATATGAAGACACATAGTCTGAAAAGAAATCAGCAAATGATTTATTGATGGAGGAATTGTTGATAATAATAGTTATTATTATTGAAGTTGTACTTTGTGCCAGGTACATATAATACTTTAATGTTAATTTTCAAAATTTATACTGGAATCTAAGAGATGTTAGCCCTTTTTTGGATGAAGAAACTGAGATTCTGAAAGATTAAATTGCTCACCTGAGCCCAAAGAGTAGCAAGAACTGAAACCCCAAATTGCCTGTTTATAAGGCTATGTGTCGTTTCTCCCCGTCCCCACCAGGGTAATGTTGGGATATTTATTATTTATATTATTTGTTTGTAGACATTTGAAACTGGAAAATGCCATTTAAGTCCATAAAGTGAAGAAAAAATAGCCATTTTGAAGAAGAAAAATGGTGATATAAGCATCCCAAACTACCCCAAATCTTGTGACACATATACATATACACACACACACTTTAAAATTTCAGAATAGTGCAGGGTAAACATGTTTTAGTTACATAATTTGCTTTTGCACATTTCAGGTCAAAGTTTCTAAGTGTGCTATTTACCCAGAATGTGTGCTTGTTAGGTGTGAATTAACCCAACCAGAATAAAAACGTGAATTACACTCCCTCTCTCCAAAGTCCCAAAGTCTAGCAATTTAAAATCATAACGAATTTCAGCTCTGGGCTTTTAGCCTAAGTGTACATCACTGTGATGGCAGGCTGGACCAAGAACATAGATGTGTCACCTCCCAGTGGTTGGAGAATGGAGACATTATGACTTGTAGTGCATCTCCTCACCAAGAAATTATGAATACACAAAGAAAATGTGATAGTTTCTGGAACAGAGCCATCCTCGTTGTTTCTACTTCCAAAGATGGAGAGATAGTACATGTTAATTTGGTAGTGATCATCTAACCCTAGTAATAGTCTACTGAAAAAAATTAATCATCCATTTCAGATATCCCTCCTTGGAGATTTTTATGGAGGAGCTGGGAACACCTAGACATGTGGTCCAGAACCACTAGGTTCTGAAAATGTAAATGTATCCTCTGTCAGAAAGGAAGTTAAATTGGGTAATTGCTTTTGAACAGATGATTTCTTCTATCTGTCTAAGAAACAAGTGCATTTAGAATTTTGAGTGGAGTTTGGAATAGGTAAGGACAGTTGGTGGAAGAATAGCTCAATTGATCAAATCTCATCCCATTGTATCCTTGAAGAGTCCATCCTGTTTATCTTTTTCTCTTCTTTTTTATTCTTTTAGTCTGTCAGATGACGATCCCTTTATGTCCTCTAAAAATCCCAGGAAAGGGCAGCACCCATGGCTCAGTGGGTAGGGCATCAGCCACATACACTCAGCCTGGCGTGTTCGAACCCAGCCCAGGCCAGCTAAACAACAATGATGACTGCAACAACAACAACAACAAAATAGCCAGGTGTTGTGGTGGGCACCTGTCACCCCAGCTACTTGGGAGGTTGAGGCAAGAATTACTTAAGCCGGAGAGTTTGAGGTTGCTGTGAGCTGTGATGCCATGGCACTCTGATGGTGATCTAGTGAGACTCTGTCTCAAAAAAAAAAAAATCCCAGGAAAGATACCAATTTTACTAAAGTCTGAAGACTTTTCCAACTATCTGCCCATTTCTCCCTCTATGTTTCCATCTACGTATTTCTTGTCTCTACAGCCAGTCAGTTATTGATTAGCAATGATCGAGCATCTGCTCTGTGCCGCACACAAGTTTAGGCACTGAGCCCTAAAGATGAGGGGGAATTCAATCTCTCCAGAAAATCACTATCTTATGTGTATTTAATTAAAAAATAAACTCCAAATTAAGCCAAAATGCAACATTTTTGTGCCACAGGTAGAGTATTTTATGATTATTGCAAAAGCCCCAGATAGATGGAAAAATAGAAATAACATATTCTTCTTAGCAAAGTATCTCAAGAATGGAAGAAAAAGCATCCAATGTACTCAGCCCTACTATGGAGCTAATATATAGCTTTCATATGAAGGCTATAACCCAATTATAGCACAAGAATATGGGGAAAGGGGCATGGGAGGGGAGGGGCCTGGGGAGGATGTGTGGAGGGAAGGCAATTGGTGGGATCACACCTATGGTGCATCTTAGAAGGGTACAGGTGAAACTTACTAAATGAAGAATACAAATGTCTTCATACAATAACTAAGAAAGTGCTATGAAGGCCATGTTAAACAGTTTGATGAAAATGTTTCAGAGTGTATATGAAACCAACACATTGTACCCCACGATTGTACTAATGTACACAGCTATGATTTAATTAAAAAAAGAAAAATAGAAATAATTGTACATCTCAGTGATAACTACTGTTAATATAATTTTTAATATATTCAATTGCAATCATTTTCTTTCTTATTTACTTATAGGTATATAACTAAGTAGGATCACATTCTTTAGGCAGTTTTGTATCCTTGTTATTTTCATTTAACATTATATATTGTAAATATATATCCATTTCATGAAAAAGTTGAAAATATTTTAATAGCTATATAATAGTCTACCATACTATATTTAAGCATTTTTTTGGTGTTAAAATTAACATTTTCTGCCTTCACTCTTATGAGTAATGTGACAAATATCTTTGGAATTTAATCTTTTTTGGTTTTGCTGATTATTTCCTTAGGCTAAGTTCATTGAAATATAATTAGTGGATATAAATACCACTTATCCTTATACCAAGGATATAAATACCTTAAGTGGTATGTGTGTGCTACTGAAATGCTTCAGATAAATTTCCACTCCAATAAACAGTATGTAAATGTACATTTTCATGTTTTGGAATTATTTCCCTTGGAAAATCTTGTCATGGCATTTGGCTTTTAAAACAATATTTTCTGTATGCTTATTAATCATTTGTTTTCTTCTGTAAATTGTGTGTTTTTATTTCTAATTTTCCTACTGGGTGATTAAAATTGTATTGAAGTTTATACACATATGTGTGTAAGGATGCTAATGCTGTGAAGGCATGCTATTTTTTTTTAATTTTTTTAAAATTTTTATTGTTGGGATTCATTGAGGGTACAAGAAACCATGTTACACTGGTTGCATTTGTTGGGTAAAGTCCCTCTTACAATCATGTTTTGCCCCCAAAAGGTGTGGCACACACCAAGACCCCACCCCCCTAGCTCCTTCCCTCTATCTGCTCTTCCTTTCCCCAGCCCTCCCTCATTCTTTCTCTCTCTGCTCTCCCCTTCCCCCAACCCAACCGAGTCATTAATTGTCATTAATTGTCCTCATATCAAACTTGAATACATGGGATTCATGCTTCTCCATTCTTTTTTTTTATTTATTTTATTTTATTTTTTTATAATTTTATTGAATCATAATTGTGTACATTGGTGCAATCATAGGGCACAATGTGCTTCATATACATTCAGAAATGTTTTGATCATACTGTTACAGATAGTCTTCATGGCATTTTCTTGATCACTATATAAAGACATTGATACTCTAGCTTTATTAAGTTTCACCAGTACCCTGCTAAGATGCACCGTAGGTGTGTTCCCACTAATTGCCCTCCCTCCACCCATCCTCCCCCCTCCCCTCCCCTCCCTTTCCCCTTTCCCTGTATTCTTGTGCTAGAATTGGGTTTTAGCTTTCATATGAAAGCTATAAATTAGATTCATATTAGGGCTGAGTACATTGGATACTTTTGCTTACCTGCTATTTTATACAGATTCTTCAATCCCTTATTCTTGTGCTAGACTATATATTTCTCATGTAGCTTTTTCCTAATATTTTAAAATTTGCTGTTCAACTGCATTTAACCTTGAGGTAATCCTCTTTATGAAGTTATTTTTTTTCTGTTAGAATATTTTTATTTTCTAAGTTTTTGCATAATTCTTTTTCATATCCTATTTCTTTTTTTTTTTTTTTATAAGCTTTATAGTCTTAAGAGTTGTTATGCTTTTGTCTCTTTGGAAAATCTGGTTAAAATCTTGAACACTTTTTTTTGTTTGTTTTCAGATTAGCTAGTTCCGTCCAGAGTGATTATATTTCCCAATATTTAATGTTCTTGGTTATCTTTTCGGTTTTGATATTTCTACCATACTTGGGGGTTTGATTTTCAAGCTCATTTTGAAGGAATTTTTTTTCCTTCCATGTTCTTGGCTTGTTTTCTATGCTTGCTTTTTATACTTCCTTCTCCCAATGCTGCAGCACCTGGGCCACTGGGAACCCCATTCAGGAGCCAGGTCCTGTGTACGTGCCTTTGACCTGCCCTAGGTCTGATACTGGAGACAAATGCAGGTCCAGGTGGTGCAACAGTGGGTAGGGCAGTTTATACTTCCCCTCCTCTCTTAATTAAGCAACTCTAACATGCTTTAACAACTTAAACAAACTTTAATAAGCTATAACTCCAATTGTTAGTCAAAAGCTGTCCTTTGTTCCTTTCATAGTCTGGGGAGCTCCTATCCCAGGCCTGTGTTTTGTGTTCCAGCTTTGTTGGTATCTCCAGCTCTTCCTGGAGTGCAGGCGCTAACTTTATATCCACATCTCAGATTCCCGACACAGAATGTAGCAGGTTAATGACTCTGTTTTAACAGTGATGTTACTTTTTTTTTTAAACTTTTCTCTTTATATTGTATTTACCATTTTCAATGTTAGAAGCAAATACCAGCGAAAGAGTTTTGGTGGCATTTGTTTGTAATCAAAAAGCAGATTATTTACACATGAAGTAAATCAGCTTTTCTTCAAATATAATTAAAATCCAGAGACGTTTCTTATTCCCTGCTGTGCCTGCAGCTCTTAGAATGAGCTAAGTACACAATGGAAGTTTAACAAACATTTGTTATTGGACTGATTTTGCTGTTTATCCGTGAGTTAGTGAGGCAAGCAAGAGGGAAGGAAGAAAGAGATGTAAAACAGCACCGAAGGATGTAATGATGACGTTGATTCGTCAGTCTAATTGAAATGACAATGCTAATACTGATGACACAACACACAATGTAAGACAGTGGGCAATACATTTCTCAACTGGATCATGCCAGTATGAGTGATACAACTGCAAGTATTTCACAAGTTTACAAAATACATCCAACCATAAATTTGAATAAAGGGAAGACAAAGGATGGATGTACATAATTGCTATGGATTCTAAACTGGGAAGCAGCAATATGGGAAGGGAGAATTGTTTTTATTCTATTTAGCTCTCTCTGGCCAGGTGAATGTATTCATAATTTTAGAAGAGAGAGTGTGTGTCTCGGGAAGCAATGCACTGAAGTGGACAGGAAATGTCAGAGGTTAATTTGGCAGCACCACATTTTTATTAAATGTGTAATTTCAGAATATAGAAAACTTGCTTTCAGACCTGGGTGAATATATAACATGATAATTCTTTTCAGAAGAGAGGTTCTTTTTTTTTAAGAAGCAGTGTCTCCTTGGTAACCATAAAGGCGAATCTGCTTTGAGTGTCTTAGAGCAACACCAACAGCTGGGGCAGGTTGAATGAAATGGCTGGGGAGAAGGTGGGGGAATTTGGAGAGAGAGCAAGTGCAGAACATGACGGCCCACCCAGACGCTGTGTCACTTATGCCTTGACTCATTAGGACTGACTGCATTTGGAGAAATCAGCGTTTCAAACCTTCTTTTTTTCAGAGATACTTTCCCTCCATCCTGTTTAAATCAAAGGTGAGACAAACTATGTTGCCATTTAATAAAAAAAAAAAATGTCTTGCACTGGATATACTTTAAAAATCACTGGGCAGTGTCGTTGAAAATGAAAACCAAAATAAATAAATAAGGACAAACTATACATACAGAGGCTCAGATAATGAACTAATGCAAGAAGAAAGCTGGACTGTTAGGGTTTCTTTTCACACTTCAAAAAACACTGTATAATGCGTGTCCATCTAGAGACCCAGCGTGACTGAGTCACTTAAAAACAATGCACTTATGAAGGATGCTTTGCTTTTATTCCTGTGCATGAAACTATTTTTATATTTCATTTTATGGCTAAAGTATGTATGGACACTTTAGTTTACTTTTCCTTGATATGTGAAAAAAATAATTCTAATTGTGATTAATCAGGATGACAGGATTATCTATAATAATTTTTAATTAAGCTTTTTATTTTGAAATAATTGTAGAATCAGCTGCTGATGTAAGAAATAATAGAGAGATCCCCGTACCTTCTTACGCAGTTTTCCTCCAGTGATTATTACATCCTGCAGATATATATTACAGTATCAGCAGAAGGGTGTTGTCATTGGCACAATCCATGAATTTTATACAAGTTTCCTCAGTTTCCCGATAGAGGTAGCTGGGTCTGTGTGTGTGTGTATGTGTGTGTGTGTGTTCAACTCTGTGCTATTTATGACATGTGTAAGTCTGTGCATCTTCCAACACCACAAGAACACAGAACACAGGAATCCCTGGATTGCCCTTTCGTAACCACATCTACGGCCTTCCTGCCCAGTTACCCCATTCCTGACCCCTGATGTCTGCTAATTTGTTCTCCATTTCTGTAATTGTTCTCACTTTGAAAATGTAATACAACTGAAAACAATATCTAACCTTTCAGAATGTTTTTCCCACTCGACCTAACGCCTTTGAGATCTACCTAAGTGGCGTGTATGAACAGTTTATTCTTTTTTTATTGCTGAGTAGTTTTCAAGAGTAGGAATGTATCACGGTTTGTTTAACTATTCACATGCTGAAGAACATCTGGTTTTCTCCAATTTGGGTCTATTATAAATAAAGTCTTTATGAACATTTGTGTATGGGTTTTTGCATAAATACAAATTTCATTTCTCTCGGGGCAGTTGCCCGTCCATATGAGAACTGCATATTCAGTTTTAGGAGAAATTGCCAAATCATTTGTGAGAGTTGGCTGTACCATTTTATGGTTCCACCACCAATGAGTAAGTGATCCTTTCTGACATTATTTTCAACAAGCAAATTTTAAAAAACTATTGTATCACCTGAGTAGAGAGATTAAGATGAGTTGCTTGGAAACACTGGCTCGCATCTCTATTCCTAGCAATCTGGGATGCCGACGGGGGTTGATTGCCTGAGCTCAGGAGTTCTAGACCAGCGTGAGCAAGAGTGGGACCTACTAAAAATAAAAAAAGTAGCCTGGCATTGTGCCTATCATCTCAGATCCTTGAGAGGCTGAGGCAAGAGGACCTCTTGAGCCCAAAAGTTTGAGGCTGCTGTGAGTTATGATAACACCATGGCACTCATCCCAGGGCAACAGAGTAAGACTCTGTCTCAAAAAAAAAAAGATTTCCTTTTTTAAAATTTGCTATAGTTTGTTATACTTAGTCTTGATTCAAATGCTAATGTACCTTTTCATAGCTATGTGACCCCTGATAAGTTATTCACCAACCTGGACATCAGTTTTGCTATGCATAGAGTGGGAATGAAAATACACCTGTCTCCCAGGGGTGTTGTAAAGTTAACATAAAAATTATCATTTATTGTTTGTGATGTAATTGACATAATTATAAAGAAGCTAAAAGGGATATATTCAAGGTTAGTGAAAAACACCACACATTGTATTTTCATACTATGACAATGCTTACATAATAAAAAGATTTTAAGAATGTCTCATAGCATTGTTACAAAGACGGCATACCATAAATCCTTTCAGCCCTTAAATTTATTACGTTATTGATCACAGTGAAATAGTGCCAAGAATAACTATAGTTTTCAAATGATAGGAACGTAGCAGAGCTACCTCTCCAAAATTATACCAAATTGTAAAGCATATTTTTATAAACCCAAGACTTGGAGAAGTTCAATTTTATTGAAAGTTGATTGAAATAATGATGCAATGGGAGCTATAAAAGGCGGCAAGATGTCTGATACTGTTATCAGCTGATGTGCTGTTCCCTGCCATCAGTGGAAGGGGAGAAGTAATAATAACAAGGTTACTTTAAAAATCTTCTATCAAAAAAATCATTTCAAACAAAATGATAGTGATCAGAATCTTATCCTGAAAGGAGCTGTCATTTCTGTTTATTCAGTCTGGGTCTATTTATGGACGGGGGTGTGTGTGAGTGTGTGTGCCTAGGTGTATATGAGTGTGTGTTGGAAATAATACAGTGCAAATCACTGTACCTTCCAAGTCTCACTATACAAATAAATTTAACCCAAATAATTTTATACATCCTAAAATCTACATCACAATGAACCTTGAAATGTTTTCTTTATTTTCATGTTTTCTTTGAATTAAAAAAAATCTCGCTTCATTTTTACTTTCCCCTTCAGTTTGGAGTTTTGTTTCTATTTACTTTAATCTGGTTTCAAGAAAGTGAAAGGTGAGAGCTAAAAAGTACATTCATATATTTATGGAGGAAATATGCTTGGTAATTGAAATATGCAACTCAGATTAGAAATTTCACCTTTGAAAGGAACTATGTTATCTTGAGGTAGGACAAACAAAGTACATTTGGACTAACATCTTATATCAATGTATAAAAACACAAAAGTATCACTTTTAGTAGCCAGTAAATTTAGTACAGCATAGATTCCTTATGCTGAAGTGTGGTTCACCTGTTTTTTTATTTGCATGGAAGACCATTTGAGAAACTTCTAATAGCTTAGTTTTTAAGAGTCTATTAAATGATAACACCCTTTGGTGGCTCCTGTGGCTCAGTGAATAGGGCGCCAGCACCATATACTGAAGGTGGCAGGTTCAAGCCCAGCCTCAGCCAAACAGCAAAACAAAAAAAAAGCCGGGCACTGTGGCGGGCGCCTGTAGTCCCAGCTACTTCGGAGGCTGAGGCAAGAGAATCGCTTAAGCCCAAGAGCTGGAGGTTGCTGTGAGCAGTGTGACGCCACGGCACTCTACCCAGGGCGATAAAGTGAGACTCTCTCTCTACAAAAAGAAAAAATGTAAGGAAAGCTTCAGTTTTATCTCTTTTATTGTTCTTTCTATTGTATTTAGCACAACCTTGCCTCAATTTAAAGTTCATCAAATATGTTTTGTTAGACTTTTCTTCAATATACCATTTGTTAATTTTATAAAATGCAGGACTATGTCTCTCATTTCTTTTCTCAAAAAGAGACTCATTTTCACAACCTTTTTTTCAAGAATGTTTAAACTAATATTTCTGATATTTCTCAATTTCTTACATGTTTCAGCAGTTTTCAGTTGCATTAATAGAAACATTATCTTGAAGTGGCTTTTAAAGGAGAGACTATTTTTCATATAATAAAAAGCTCAAGGTAGGACAGCCTCTGGTTGGTTAATTTAATGTTTCAACCATGTCATAAATGCCCAACCCATTTTTTTCATCTGTGTACTTTGTCACGCTTGGTGTGTTGAGTTCATTCCCTTATGGGCACAAGGTGATTGCAGCAGTTCCAGGCATCACATTCATTTTCAGAAACCAAAGTCAAGAGGCAGAAAAGAAATCATTTCTTCCTTACATTTATTTGTATCTAGATTTTCTAATATTCTGTTTCCACCTCTGCAAAGAGCCCTTATCACGATTTTGAGGAATCTACAGCAATGACAATGCTTTAGTGTAATAACTCCTAATGTATTATTTTAAATGATTTGCACAAGTTGTGTCATCCTTTAAAAAGAAACTAGGTATATATTCAATATATATGTTGAAAAAAAATTATATAGCTTCTGAAATCTTCTAATTTATTCTGCATTTATTCATTTGTTTGAACTTGTTCATATAAATTGTATGTAATTGTTAGATACTATTCTAGATGCTGGAGATTAACCAAAAAACTAAGCAAAATTCCCTGCATTCTCCAAGTCACTTCTATATTGTAAGGAATATTGATTTCCTCAATAAGTTTCAAACTGATGCCTTATCCCTGAAATTCAGCTGTTTCATTATGCTTATTTTTCCTGTACCAAGTATACGACCAGAACTTTGAGAAAATTCACACTTTTAGTTGCCTTTCTCCACTTAAGCACTAGATGGCACCCAAAGAATCTAGTTCCCTCTTACTGACTGGAGGAAAAACAGATACAACAGCAAGTCCTCAACGCATAATAGATCCAAGGTCTCTGTTCTCTGTTCAATTTCTATCTCATTTATCTGTTGTTTGGGCCAAAATGCACAGATACTTTTCATTATCACTTGGCACTCCCAGCACATTTTTAAAATAGTCTTTTAAAGTTCAGTACCATTTTGTAAAAGCCTTTCCTTCATGGTACATCAGTTTTCTATTCCTTTTATGTTATATAAAGTTGTTTATCTTGCCCTTTTCTTATTCTGATACATACTTTGCTCTGCTTCTCTGGAAACACTTGACTCCTTCCCTTTTCTTGAGAATGAGTTACCCAATGTCATTTCTACGCTCCCTGCTCAACATTCTGCCACAACTTGCTATCAGAGTATGAAAAATTCTCATTGCACCTTCGTCTTCCAGCTGTTTTGGAATTTCACAACGTTCATATCTCCTGTAGGTGTTTACATCATGATAAAACCGAGGAAACCAAAATATGTGTGTTTGCATGCATGAAAAAAGATATGTCATTTTCCTAGCTCTGTTTTGAAAAGGGAAACAAAACCGTGGAAATTATTTTGGCTCTGAATCAAATTCCAACTAAAGAATTATGAAACCTATTTCCCCTTCCATATTCTGTAATAAAACTTGGGGAAACACCTCTGGGCATATAATTAGCCCAAGCAAGAGTAATGCACTGCTGATTTTTTATAATTATTTATAATGGTATAATCTTGAAATATGTGTATTTGTGTGTGAGGGAGAGTGCATTTGTATTGAAATGTGTGTACACACACCCCTATGTGTAACACAGGCATAAATACGGAATCTGTCTGTCACCACCACTCTGCGTCACTGCCACTCAACTTTAGGGACCTCTCTATGATACCTGATTCTACAGAACTTATCTTTGAACCATTTTTCTAACCGATGTTTTTCTTTCTTAAGGATTATGTGCTAAACTCAAAGTTCACCCTTTCCTATGTGCATATGGACTATAATTAAAGATGTTTCTCACAGACAGAAATCTTCCTTGGACCCGAATGTTGCTCCTTCTGCTCTTTCTAAACAGTAAAGTCCTGCGTGCCTGTGGTGGAGATAGGACTCCTGTGCCTGCTTATTTGACAAACTCAATATACCTGAAATTTGTGCTGCTTTGTATTTGTTTTACTTTATCCTTTAGAAGCTGAGAGATTGGCTTCTGCTCAGGTTTTGTTCACTTAGTTCCTTCATCTCCTTCTTCCATTTATTACAGAGAATATTAGACGATCAGGGAGGCGACTGCAATGGTTACTCAAGGCACATAGAAAGGACATGTGAAGCTTTTCTATAAAGTGAATGCAACAACAGATTCCACTGATCCGTTTCTTTAATCATGCCTCTTTCCTAAGAGGGAGGATGTCTCCATGACTACAAACTGGAAAACTTAAGGTCAATAGGGGCCTATTTTAATTTAGAAAATTCCCTCAAATTGTACAAGCTCCTATTTGTAAGACATATGGGGTAATATAGCCTTCGTGATCAACCCTGGCTATACAACAGGATACCTGGAAGGTAACAAATTTCTAGGCTCTGCTCCTAAAGTTGAGTGGCAGGAACCTAGCATGGAGGTAACAAAGAGGAAGCTCACATAGATATGTTTATCATGTTACAAATATGTGTAATCACCCCAGATTACTGAGTCACAATTTCCAAAGGGGAGTCCAGAAATTTGTACTTTTTGAAGTATTCTTTCATCAAACAGGAGGCAATCTGAACCTCGTTCATGGATTGGCATTCAAGAAAAACAATTCTTAGCTCTTACATTACTACCCATGGCAAGTTTGAATCTCTGTTTAATTGTTACCATACCTTGACTAAGTGGCCGTCCAGTGCCTGGTTGAAGCGATGAGCAGATGCATGTTCAAGGTCAAGTCCTGTGATGGGAAAGCTCATGAGCACATCTCAGCAGCTCTCAAGTTTGTGGTCCTCACGCTGCCCTTTACAATCTGTGTGACATTGGCACATGATTTTATTTTTTTTAGCCTTAGTTTCCTTATTTGTAAAATAGGTTTCATAATAATGCCTAGCTCCTAGTGTTATCATCATAAAGATAAAATCAGTTAATGTGCATAAAGCATGAGAATAGTACCTGGCTCTGAGTATATGCTCAAGAAATTTTATTCTTGTTTTGATTATTATACTATTGGTTACTCAGGATAAAAAAACTCATTTTTATTTATTTTGAAAGATATTATCCTAATTTATGATTTTAAAAAAACTAAAGCTCATACAAATCAACTATTTTATTCAGCATTACAGAGCTGGTAAGATTTAAACCAACATTTAAGGCTCAGCACCTCTAGGGCACCGGCCACATACACAAGGCTGGCAGGTTGGAGCCCGGCCTGGACCTGCTAAACAACAATGACAACTGCAACAACAACAACAAAAATAGCCGAGCTTTGCAGCAGGCACCTGTAGTGCCAGCTACTTGGGAGGCTGAGGCAAAAGAGTTTGAGGTTGCTTAAGCCCAAGAGTTTGAGGTTGCTATGAGCTGTGATGCCACAGCACTCTACCAAGGGTGACATAATGAGGGTAACATAATTTTCCTCTGTCTCAAAAAAGAGGAAAAAAACGAAAAACCTAACATTTAAATCCAGACCAGAGGTCTTGTAGCCCATACTTCTTTCACCTGAGGGAGCGACTTGACTGTGTTATGTGATTAGGGTTCCATACTCTGAACTCTGAGGATGTCAGGTGATGGCTAAAATTACTATTTTCAAAGTCAGGAATTTACATCATTGGATACTCTTCGGGCAAATAATAATGACAGTATGAGGATGACTTATGAAACAACTCTTGGGGCACCATTGTTGACTCCTTATCGACAAAAGTCACCACACTTAGCAGTTAGCATACTTTGACTCATTTCGTCATTATACGAACTCTAGCTATCTAACCCTACCTTAGAGATGACCCTCCCTACTTATCAGACAGGAAAATTGAGGCTCAGAGTGAATAAACATCTTTTAGAGATTACACAATTAGTGCTTGGGGGAGCGGCTATTCATACTCACGACTTTTGACTCTATAATCTGGATGCTTTGACCCCTCACCTGAGCTGCCTCTCATTGTTTGAAAAGTCTTCCTGATAATGAGGCTAAGCCCATGTTCCCGTAGCCATCATCCATGGCTTCCCATTTTCCTTAAAAGTGCTGCAGAATAGAAAACTTAATTGTCTGTGTCAAATTAACTTTTTGGATATTTGGGAAAAGAAACGAAATCTTAAAACTTCTAGGGGAGACATCCAAGTTCCTTCAATAAATCCACATAATTGACTGTGCCCCCATCACCGGGGGCCATTCCTTACATGGCCCCATTTGAGGCCTTCCACTACTGAAGTCTAGATTTATATTCGCTAGATATTGTGACATTTTTAGATGTCTTCTAGACAGACGTTGTGGCCACACAAAGTTTGCTCTCTAGAACTGTCCCTAACTGCTCATCAGTAGGCTGAGCTGTAGGGAGGTGAGTGGGACTCCAGCTCATAGGCAAAGAGTGTTGTTACTAAACAGGTCAACAGGGAGGATTCCTCCTACTGCCGTGGTCTGTTTTCTGTTTTAACAGGTAACATTATAAAGGAGTTGCTGTGCTTCATTTTGATTTTGATTATTTCTACTTTTGTGGCCTAAAGGTAGACTGCCGTAAATCCACAATTAATATTTGAAATTGTTGTGCCAGTTTCTTTACAAGCCATGTTTTATTCAATCTTAAACTTTTAACTAGCAAAGTGAGTCATTTGTAAAAGGAAGGGTACATTTCCTACCCAGATAGAGAGGCTATTGATAGAGGGAAGTTTGGTATATTGGTATTTAGATGAGACACTAGAAGCCTGCTTTTACTCTCACCTGGTATCTTTCTATAGTGAAAAATGTCACAATGTCTAACTAAGATAAATCCTACCATCTCAAGTTAAACTGTATTGAGTTCCCTTGATTTGTGAAGACACATGGATTTAATGTTCACATTCATAGTTTTTATGTATTTTATTATTGTTATATTTTGGCAGTTTTTGGCCAGGGCTGGGTTTGAACCCACCACCTCTGGTATATGTGGCAGGTGCCCTACTTCTTTAAGCCACAGGTGCTGCCCCATAGTTATATTTAAGTGATAAATTGTTGCTCAGGTAATTTCCCTCAGCCCATGTGAATTCTCTTAATAAAATATTTTACATTTTATATTATAATACATAAAAAAATTTTCACCATACAAGACAATATAGTGTTCCTTTTTAAAGATTTAGTTTCAGGCCAAGTGCGGTGGCTTATGCCTGTAATCCTATCACTCTGAGAGGCCAAGGTGGGTGGATTGCCTGAGTTCACAGGTTCGAGACCAGCCTAAGCCACAGCAAGACCTTGTCTCTAAAAATAGCCAGATGTTGTGGCAGGCACCTGTAATACCAGCTACTTAGGAGACTGAGGCAAAAGAATCACTTGGGCCCAAGAGTTTGAGGTTGCTGTGAGCTATGACCCCAGGGGTGACAAAGTGAGACTCTGTGAAACCAGTACCGCAGAATCTGGCAATCATCTTTCTATTTATCTATTCTATTTTGTTTATCAAAAAAAAATTAGCTTCCTTATTTTAAAATCATATGTGATAGACTCAAATTTCTTTAAAAATATATCATATTATTAATCAGGAAGAACTATTTCATAGCTAAACACTAATATTCATTTTTGAAAATCAGTAAGCTATTAGGGGAAAGAATAACATAGATCCCCAAATTTTTCAGATTCTTTCTTACTATCTCATTTCCAGATGATCAGGAAGGTTGGTGTAGGGAACCAACCAGTCTTCTCTCATTACATTTTCATGATGTATGTGCACAGTGACAAAAACATTCTTGGGGAAAGTGTTTGGTGTCCAGGACTTATCTAAACCAAATTCACAATGTCACTAAATTATTAATATAAGATCTCTAACACTTCTGGAACTTGACTTGGAAATAAGAACTAGTACTGCAGAGTCTGGCAGTCATTCTTCTATTTATCTGATGTTTGAATTTAACGTTTAATTTACTTCAAATATATTTTTGTACTAGAAACTCCAAGCCTTTGGCATTTCCTAAGCTAGTCCCAGTGAACAGCTCTCTAGTCTGTCAAATTTTTCTTGCTAACGGCACCAGATGAATTCAATCCACTTCTAATTGGTACCTTTGACCCATAGCCCCTAGAATAGGCCTTATTTGATTAATGTCTCCCAGCATGAATTCACCTTCCTCAACGCAGAGCGATTAGTTCAGGCACAAGCATGTGACTCAGAAAGAGCCAGAGAGGAGAGAGAACCCAGAGTGTGTGTGGGAACCACAGTGTGCTGAAAAGCAGCCAGGCATGAGGGGGAAGGCCTGGGAGGCACTGTGTGGGCTACAGGCAAAGCTGAAACTTCGGAAAACTCAGGAAAGAAACGGAGAGCCCTGGGAACAATGGTGATCCAGATCAAGCTCTGCTTCTGCCTCTAGCTCTGGACTTCTCAGGTATATGACCCAGCACATCCATTTTATTATTTCAGCCACCACAGTTCAGGTTTCCTATCACTTGTGGACAAGGCAACTTTCCTGAGCCTCCAGGTCTCATCAGTCAAGGTGAGTTAATAGTAGCCACTTACTGGGTATTTGCAATAATTAACTCAATAACATTTTCAAAGCACATGATAAGTACTCGGAGTGCGGCAAGCAACGCTTTCATCCTGTTTTCTCTTCTTTTCCTCATGTCCTCTGACAGACTTTTGGGTAGTGATGAGTCAGACCAATTCTCGGTCTATCCAGGGAGTTTTCAGGGAAGGGAGTGGTGTGGCACAAGGACTGAGGTCATAATTTAAAAGGCCACAATTCCCAATGGCTCGCCTTAGACCTGGCTGGGCCCTACTGCCTTTCCTGGGGGCTTTCGCCCTCAGCCGCGTTGGTGTCTGTCTGTCCGGTAGGAAAACATGGGCAGCTCTTCACGGTAAGGGACATGCTAAAATGAGCGGCTACACATTTCTAGGAAGCTCATTGCAGAGGGGCAAATTTTAAGCACCATTTTATTTTCCTAGAATATAAACCTTATAGGAGACCATAAATCCTGAGTGCAGATGTTTAAAGATGATTCTTGTTTTTGATGAGAAAAATTTCAGAGAATTACAGATCAGGAAGATAAATACTCTAAGCTCTGATCAAAGTTCTTATTAACTATGAGGAAATTTTTTTTTTATTTGGTTATGACAATATTGGAACCAGAGCTCATTCAAATCCTTACTTGATAGGCACGTGAAGAGGCAAGAGAATTGCCTAAGCCCAGGAGTGGGAGGTTGCTGTGAGCAGTGTGATGCCACGGCACACTCTGCCAAGGGCAATAAAGTGAGATTCTGTTTCTAAAAAAAAAAAAAGATAGGTACGTGAACTGAGGTCTAGAGGGATGAGGCGAATTGTTCAAACCCCACAGCCTGCGAAGGCAGAGCTGGGGCTGCTGACTCACAGTCTAGTGTTCTTTAAATAGATTGTGCTCCAGCCCAGCCTCTGCTTCAAAGACTCCATTTCCATTACAAACCAAGTGTCTGACAGACACAGAAACACCCGTCAAGTCTAACAAGCATAGCTAGTTTTCCCAAAGGTAGCACAATTGTCATCTGTGAGTCAGCATCAGGCCTCTTGGACACATTTCCCGATTGCCATACAGGGACTCAGCCCAACATGTCACAGGGCACAGCTGATGTCTACAGCAGGGTTTTACTACCTCAGCATGCCTGACATTTTGGTGGGATAATTCCTTGCTTAGAAGCAGGAGACAGAGCAGAGGGAAGAGGGTGCATTATAAGATGGATAGCCAAATCTCTGACCTCAACCCACTAGGTACCAGAAGCACCTCACCAGTTTTGACTACTAAAAATAAACCTTTCAAGAACCTCTGCTGTCAAGAAAAGCCTTTTTGCAATGGACGGTACTTAAATCATTTTCTCCCACAGTGCAGTTAAACATAGAGAAAAGAGAGATAGACATAAGATATGAAATACGCTTGGGATTTGGAAAACAGTTTTTCAGGCAAATTAAGAGATTGTTGCTGCCAGGCTCAATGACTCAAGCCTGTAATCCCAGAACTTTGGCATGCCAAGGTGGAAGGACTGCTTGAGGTCAAGTTCAAGAACAGCCTGGGCAACATAGCAAGACTTTATCTCTAAAAAACAAAAACATTAGCCAGTTGTGGATGCATGCGCCTGTAGTCCTCATTACTCAGAAGGCTAAGGCAAGGAGGATTGCCTAAGCCTAGGAATTGGAGGCTGCAGTGAGCTTTGAGTGCATCATTATACTCTAGTCTGGGCAATAGAACAAGACTTTGTTTCTAAAAAAGAACAGATAGATAGATGATAGATATTATGTGTACACACCGTTGTAGCTGGTTGTCCAGTAAGTTCAGTAAGAGGAATAAAGAAGCATTAAAAAAAATTAGGGTATACCATGGAATACAATTCAGCCACTAAAAAAGATGGAGACTTTACATCTTTTATATTAACCTGGATTGAGTTGGAACACATTCTTCTTAGTAAAGCATCCTAAGAATGGAGAAGCAAAAATCCAATGCACTCAATTCTAATATGAAGGCAGCAGATGAGCTAATACAGGGTCAGGTAGGGGAATGAGGAGGTGGAGAGAGGGGGGTAGGGCAGGGGATGGGGTGACAGTGTATGGCACACCTCTTGGAGGCAGGACACAATTATTAAAGGGACTTTATCTAGTAAATGCAATCAGTGTAACCTAATTCTTTGTACCTCAGTGAATCCCCAGCAATAAAAAAATTAAAAATTAAAAAATTAAGAAATCGTCAGCCTTCTGCAGTATACTTTACTAAAATAAAGTATAAATTAGATTCTAATATTTTCAGTTTCCATCACTAAATACTTCCTGTGCATAAGAATCTTACCTGATTGATTTTTATTTAAACTCCTAAGTATGTTCAGCAAATCAAATAGACTATTTCTTTACCTGATAGTATTTTAGGCTGAAAACAAAGACTATACCTAAAAGGGTCTGATACTTTGTTAACTACCATACCAATAAGAATTATACATTAGGCCGGGCAAGGTGGCTCATGCCTGTAATCCTAGCACTCTGGGAAGCTGAGGTGAGGGGATGAGAGTTCGAGAACAGCTTGTGCAAAAGTGAGACCTCATCTGTGTAGACAAATTAGCTGGGCCTTGTGACAGGTGCCTGCAGTCCCAGCTCCTCAGGAAGCTGAGGCCCTGGGACTTTGAAGTTACTGTGAGCTAGGCTGACACTGTGGCACTCTAGCCCGGGCAATAGAGTCAGACTCTGTCTCAAAAAAACCCAAATTATACATTAAATGAAAAGAAAGACACTTTTAAAGTGGGAAGACATGCAAGAGAATGACGATGGGAAGTAGGAGATGTCAAACTGCGTGAGCTACAAATTCCTGCTCACTCCTTTTCCTCCAAGGTCCTTACGGAAGGAGCACACAGTGTTTTCACAGCCAAGTCCCTGCTAGCTCCACGTGCTCTCTCCCCGGGGAGAAGCTGAGATTAATGACAGAAGAGAAGGAAAACCACAAGATGTAGAAATAAGGAAAAGAGAAACACAAAAGGAAGTGGGAGAAAACCGTACACACAGCAAGAAGGATGTCGGTAAAACTTGTTAGAGAATCCTAGCTCCAAATCCTGGATACGATGTTTGGTTAAAAAATTAAATTTGGGCTCAGCGCCTGTGGCTCAACAGGCTAAGGCGCCAGCCACGTACACCTGAGCTGGTGGGTTCGAATCCAGCCCGGGCTCACCAAACAACAATGATGGCTGCAACCAACAAATGGCTGGGCGTGTGGCAGGTGCCTGTAGTCCCAGCTACTTGGGAGGCGGAGGCAGGAGACTCACTTGAACCCAGGAATTGGAGGTTGCTATGAGCTGTGATGCCACAGCACTCTATCCAGGGTGATAGCTTGAGGATCTGTCTGAAAAAAAAAAATTTAATTTAATTACCATGGATTATTTTTGTAAAACTTACTTAGAATATTTCTCTTTTAAGAGGTTTGCATCAAAACAGTAATTGTGTCTCTGTTGTTCAGAATACTTAACTACGTCAAATTTACATTATTAAATCCATTAGAACCAAGAAATAATACCAAATACTGTATGAACCCTCCGTAATCAGTCCTTCTGAATATCACAGTGTTCTTACTGCTCTTCCAAGCTGTCCTTGGAGATAGTTGCAGCCCAGCAACATACAAAAGGTTTCCTTTCTTCTTTCATAATTGTCTGGGACAACACATTTTATATTTCCTTTTTAATCATCTAAAGCTTTTCAGATGCTCCCGGGTATGTCTTCAATAGTACAATAAATAAGATCCAAGATTTCTAAGAGCCTTGCGTTTCTTTCTTCACACTGTTGATAACACGCTGTTTCGGCCTCATCTTGGATACCAGATGTGGCACAGATAACATAACGAGAGGGAAATAAGAAGGCCATTCACTGGAGGGACAGATTCGTGGAAGAGTGAAAATAATTTCCCCAAACCAGGAAGCTTCTTTCTTTAAAAAAAAAAGGGAGGGGGGGAGAGAAACTATATCTGTTTAAGTTCTGAGATAAGGCAATTTAGAATGATTTTCACCTTGGCCTAGAAATCTGAAGTAGAAACAGCACGACTAAAAGAGAATTGAGTGGCAATTCTTGGTAGGGACAAAGGGGAACAAAATAAGGGATAAAAGAAACTCCAAACTCAAAAATTCTCCAGAATTGCAGGCCAGATTGTGAAGGTGCTCTAACCCTGGAAAGCTGTCAAATTAATGATGCTATATTATTTTAAAAGAGAGCTCCAGGTTCCTTTCTCTGTATAAATAAGGAAGATTTAAATAATAAATGCAGGGTGGTAGAGACTTTAAGTGGTTCCCAAACCTCCTGACCTGCGGGTAAATCACTTTGGTCCTTTCTTTCTTTTTTTAATTATTATATTTTTTATTAAATCATAGCTGTGTACATCAATGCAATCATGGGGTACCATATGCTGGCTTTATATACAATTTGAAATATTTTCATGAAACTGGTTAACATAACCTTCAGGGCATTTTCTTAGTTATTGTGTAAAGACATTTATATTCTGCACTTAGTAAATTTCACATATACCCTTGTAAGTTGTACCATAGGTGTGGTTTCTTATAGCTCCTAACTCAATAATTCTGAGATGGGGTTTGAAACTACGTCCTTTTAAAATACTTTTAGGTGATTCTGATGATTCGTCAGGATTGGAAACCACTGGAGAAATCAGGCTCTTTTTTCATTTATTTCAAATTATTATGAGGTACACATTTTTAGATGATATGGTTCTCATTTCCAGGGTAAAATTACAGTTGTAAAAAAGCCCCTCACCCAGGTAGCTGCATTTTTTTCTTTTGGGGATAGACTCTCACTTTGTCACCCTCAGTAGAGTGCTCTGGCATCATAGCTCACAGCAACCTCAAACTCTTGGGCTCAAGTGATTCTCTTGTCTCAGCCTCCCAAGCAGCTGGGATGACAGGTGCCTGCCATAATGCCCGGCTGTTTTTAGAGATGGGTGTCTCATTCTTCAGGCTGGTCTTGAACTCCTGAGCTCAAGCAATCCACCTGCCTGGGATTACAGGTGTGAGCCACTGTGCCCATCCTCAGAAATCAAGTTAAAGGACACTTTTAAAAAATACCCACACATTATATCAGAATTCTGTTGAAAATGAGCAAATTTCTCAGTAGATCCATTACATCCATAGCAAGGCATCATAATTCTCACTTACATGCTGTTGGCTTTGCAGGGGCAGGGGGTCCATCTAATGAAAACTGTGGCCCTTTACTCTGGAAAAATATTCATGTGCAGACAAGTAAAAGTTTTATGCACAATTTTAAGATGTCCATAAATTGCTGTAATCCATCTAGGGAGAATGATTCGAATGATTTGAATAGTCTGTTGAGAGTTCATATTTCAGCAATGTCCTCTGAAGTTTTAAGGCATAAGGACAGCTAGTGTGTTTTTTGAAAAGAAGTTATTAGCATTAACCAGATATAAGAATCAACCAGGAAAGACTTAGGCAGTAGCCCAGATTATTCCACTGGTCACTTAAGTGGTCTCTCCAGTCCAAAATGAACCTCAACTGTATCTCACCTACACATAAAACCCTTCAAGGTCACCCTAATTCAGGCCAAGGTATCTGCTTGGGTCTAGCCTCAACTGTTATTATGGCCCTGCACATGAGCGGCACCTGGGAAGCTTGTAACAATACAGAAAGCCCTGACTTACAATAGTGGTAATTTGTTAGCTGTAGGATAGGTTTGTTAGGACATAACCCCATCGTAAATCAAGGAGCATCCAGACTTAGGATAATTCACCTTGAGATTTGATACTACGTGCATTTTGACAGACAACAGTTTGGACTTTCGGTGGGTTTATCAAGATCTGGCCCCGTCGTAAGGCAAGCAACATCACTACCGACACAAGACGCCACATCTTTGATAATTATGCTAGACTCTGGGGGGCAAGTGGGAGGACCAGCAAAGGAAGGGGCTAGTATTTTTTTCTGAACTCTTTAGGTTTATTTGCATAATGGAAGTCTGGAGTCTACTGGAGCCAGCCCTGAGCTACTTGCAGTTCTAGCACCTGTCTTTCTGTATCTGACTTTTGGGCTTTTGAGTGTATTCTCCTCTCTGTTGGCAATACCGTCCCTTCCCTTCTCTGGGTAGGATAACTCTACACTTCCATTAGCTCCAACATCAAAATCCAGACTGTCTCCCCACGCTGGATTAGTTTGCCCGAATGTGCCCCTTCTGCTCATCTCTGTGACCATTTGAACAGCTCCCGGGTCAGCAGTTTTTGCGTTTCATTTCTACAACGGAGCCTGGCACCAAAGTAGCACTTTAAGTAGCCGTTTACGACATTTTTGTTAAACAGGAAATGATTGAGGTTTCATGTGTTAGTATTTTCAGATCACACCAGAGTTCAGTGTTGGATTATTTTCACAGGATACAGCATGATACATTCACAAGGCAACTTGCAAGGGAGACGGGAAATCTTTTTGACCAGGCCCATCTAGAAATGTAGCAGCTTGTAGCCACAGAAGAAAATCAAACAAAGTGTCTAACGAAAAGTAAGGACACTATAATCTGTTGCCCCCCCCAAAATTAGTTATTTAAATGACTGAGTGAGTGAAAGGGCTCTATTTCAGCCTATGAGACCTGGGCCTCCAAGCCTACAATTCTGACCATGTAATGTGTGTTAATATAATGTAATATCACGTTTTGACTACCTTGAGTCTGAAGTTTTGCTGAAAAGGCAATGCAATATATGTTAGGGCAGGAATTTTATACTAATAATATCACTTCAAGCATCTTTATCTTGAAATAAATAATAGTAGATAACTTCTTTTGAGCATCTTCTGTATGCCAAATACTGTTCCAAGGACTGGCAATGTATTTATTGACTTACTTATTTTCCACAACACTAAAAAGATGATTCTATCGTTATTCCTAGTTTATAATGGAGAAACTTAACCACAAAGAGGTTGTATAACTTACCCAATGATACACAGCTATTTGAAATAGCAAAGCCAGGGTCACGCTCTGGCAGCCTGGCTCCAGAACCCATTTTTGTGCCCTCTCTTTCAAAAGATAGCAGTGAGGGTGGCACCTGTGGCTCAAAGGAGTAGGGCACTGGCCCCATATACCGGAGGTAACAGGTTCAAACCCAGCCCCGGCCAAAAACTGCAAAAAAAAAAAATAAATAAAAACATATTTTTAAAAAAAAAAGATAGCAGTGAGTTTACAACACTGTTTCTTTTATAAGATGTGTATTTAATTATACCTGTAATTGAGTTTCAAATTGAAGAGAAAGAAATCAAACTCTTTTCCTCTGTAGTTTGGCTAAATACAGGGTTGGTTACTGTTTATTTTCTAGAGATAAGATGTCAATATGTATCTTTTCGTAGGCTATAAAATCTTAAAATTAAATCCCATGCTTCTGTGGCCTCATATTAAATTTTCAGATTAGGGAACACGTTTAATTTTTACACTTATGGCAAAACAAAACATTTTACCTCCTTCCCAAATAACCTCTTTCTTTTCCCAAAAGAAAGGAAAAAGTTATTTTAAAATGAGTAAGAATGGAATCTGTACAACTTTTGGAGAACAGAGCTATAAAGAAAATTTCCACCAATATTTCTTTCACTTGTCATTTTAATATTATAATATTTTTGAGACCCTACAAACCAGTTTAAGTGCTAGGGATTCATATGTGACTACAGCTAACAAACTCAATTGTTGATGAACAAGATAACACAGATATCCCATAGATATTGGTAACTGCTATGAAAAAAATAAAATAAGGTGTTTGGGTAGAGAGTAACTAAATGATGGGGCTACTTTAGGTTTGTTAATACTGACTGGGTAAAAGTAAAATATTACATGAATCTTTTGGAGTTGAGATTATTTAAAGGTTTTAGTTATAGGCAGGGCATGGTGGCTCACACTTGTAATCCTAGCAATTTGGGAAGCTGAAGCTGGTGGATTGCTTGAGCTCACAAGATCGACTGAGCAAGAGTGAGACTCCATTGCTACTAAAAATAGAAAAACCAGCATGGCATTGTGGTGGACAGCTGTCATCCCAGCAACTTAGGAGGCTGAAGGAAGAGGATGTCTTGAGCCCAAGAGTTTGAGGTTGCTGTGAGCTTTGATGCCACAGCACTCTACCCCTGGTGACTGAGATTCTGTCTCAAAAATAAATAAATAAAAATTTTTGTAACAAAAGAAAACATATCTCACTTCATGTATTGTCTTTAAGTTTTACATGAAACTAACTTTTTCATTAGACTTCAAAATTGGTTTTACTTTTAATATTCTATACTTTTAAATAAGAAGTCATTCCAACCAATTTTTTTCCCTCAAAATGAAACAAATTTTATCTCTGAGCTGTTATTCCTTAAGTTGGTAAATTTTTCATGGAATGCTTCCGAACTCTAGTATTCTAAATTTTATCAGTCTAACTAGGGAATCAAAAGTAAGTGGAAATGAGACAAGAGAATGGGTATGTTGGTGCATATCATTATAAACTTACTAGAAAAACAGAAAATAAACATTAAAGTGATGTTTTCTGTTTAAAATAACTCATGAGGGCTGAGTGTGGTGGCTCATGCCTATAACCCCAGCGTTTGGGAGGCTAAGGCAGATGGATTGCCTGAGCTCACAGGTTCAAGACCAGCCTGAGCCAGAGCAAGACCTCATCTCTAAAAATACCTAGGTGTTGTGGTGTACACCTATAGTCTCAGCTACTAAGGAGGCTGAGGCAAGAGAATCGCTTAAATAAATCTAAAAACAAAATGAAATGAAATAATACCTCATGAACCTGCAGTTTATATGATTAAAATATGGAAGTGTGAATTTGCACATTTCCATAGTTCAATTAAAATTAAGATCTCCATAATCTTTCTTATCTTCTGTTGTCTTACATCAGTATTTTAGGATGATTCATGTGTTTTGATTCATGTTTCTGAATCCAAACTGTGCCTTAGTTAACATTTGACCTCTGGACCACTCCCTGAAGTTGAATTTTATGGAATTTTCTATTATTTCTTCTGAAGGTAAACTTTTGGCTACATACAAACAGACAGCTTTCAGGCTCATCTCTTTTGAAAGATGAAGTATTATACATATTCCCTGTCCTTAAAATGATAATAGCTACAGCATCAGCATAACCGCCCCCCATGTGACATCAGGAAGGAATTGTTCTCTCTACTTGGTGATTACACTGTGCATTTTGGGGAACAGCCCTTGAAAATAGCTTGTAATGGCTCCATTTTTTTCCTTGGACTGCAATATATTGTTGGTCATAAAACCAATGAGTTCTGCCAAAAACAAAATTGCAAATTGAGACTGTACAAGGATTGCCATCCAATCTGTCACTGTTTATAGTTCCCACCATGAGTTTTAGTCTATAACTAAGGCTGAGACTCTCTATTAGGCTTCTGACAGGCTGAACACATATTTGCTTGGCAATTATACTGTAGGATATACAACAGTCATGTGGTATTTTTATCCAGTGTATAATATCTGATGTACCAAAGTTCTGTATAGTAGAACCTTTTCAAGGTTCTCATTAGGAAATTAACTGGTATTATTAAGAACTTCGGATTGCAAAATATAACAACAAAAATTAATATGTAGCCTTTTCTAACTTAGAGTGTTTTCCTGCCCAATTATTTGAGTCTCAAGCTAATGCTTTGAAATAGGTACAGACATGTCAGTGCCCTTTTTTGGAAATGAGAGTCAAATCTGGACCCATTAACATGGCCTTCCAGGGCATGTTAAAATTAAAATAAGTTTAATTGTAATTAAATGTAATTTTAATTATTTAATTAAAATAAGTTTAGGCCAAATTATTTATCCTTAGTCTTCAAGGCTCAAAAATGCCTTAATGCCTTTTTAGAATTGAAGATCCATGACGTTACTCCTAAAGATCAGTTTGTGGAGATCGATTTGTGATATGCTGGCAGAGATCATGGAATATCTGATTGCAAAGTTTTGTGTATTATCTATTTAAGAGAAAGGAAGAGAAAGAGACAAAGAAAAGGAGAGAAAGAAAAGAAAAGAGAAAGAGGGAAGGAGGAAGGAAGAGCTCTTTGTTGCCTGTGACATATGAAATTTTTCTCAGCACAAGGCACCTTGAATTCTCAAACTCCTCATCCTGATTTCAAGACTTCTAGTGAGATCCTGAGTTCCCAGAACAGATTCTCCCTTTTACCTCCCTCTCCAAATAGGAGACCCAGCTTTGTCATTTATAAAATTATGCACACATGTAATACATTTCAATATTACTATACGTGAGACAGCCTATTAAAAAAAGGGCTTCTTTTTCCCTTTGGATATGTACACTTTATGATTATCCAAACCAAATTGACCCTATTACAGAAGTATTCTGAGCTAGAAAAAAAGCGATTTTGACACTACTCTGCCCTGAAACATTGTCCCCTGCTGTATGTCTCCCACACCAAAGAATAACTCTTTATATCAGGGGCCAACTAAATGAATGCCTACATATCCTACAGGGGAATCTCTTCACAGCTTTTGTTTTAAATGTGACATGTATGTGTCTGTAAATGTTTAAGTATTATGAATAATGGCCTACGCTAAAGAAATGTGTCTTATTAATTGTTTTTATAATAGGTAAGCCAAATGCCAGTAAAATATGTCAGAAATTTAGCTAGGTTGGATGTTTTCAAAGATTGAGATGATTCATTTTATTGTCCGCATTCCTTGGTAAATGGTAGTACTTTTGGATAAGGCAATAGTAAACATTTTCATGAAAATGTTTCTATTGCTAAACTATTCAATATAACTTTGACTGTATATACTTCAGCATTCTATAATTAATTTCCTTTGAAAATGGAATGACAATCACACTTATAAAAATACCAATAGTAGCTGACGTTTTATTGAGTGCTTACTAAGTACTGGACATAGTCGTGAGCAATTTATGTGAATTAATTCATTCACCCTCACATCTGTGCTGTTATTCCTACTTTATAGAAGAGAAAACTGAGGCTTGGAGCAGTTAAATAACTTTCCAAAGCCTTACTACTATATTTATTTTTCTGGAATTAGTTTATTATGGAAATTTGAAACGAATGTCTATGTATATTTTCGTCAGAAAAACAATAATTGTTCCTATTCTTATCTCAAAATCAAGACAGCAAGGGAGGACTCAGGGGCTCATGCCTATAATCTCAGCACTCTGGGAGGCCGAGACAGGAGGGTCCTTTGAGCCCAGGAGTTTAAGACCATCCTGAGAACAATCCTGTCTCTAGTGAAAATAGAAAAATTCCCTGGACAATGTGACTAGTGCCTGTAGTCTCACCTATTTGGGAGCCTGAGCCAGGAGGATTGCTTGAACCCAGGAATTTGTGGTTGCTGTGAGCTGAGCTGATGGCATGGCTCTTTAGCCTGGGTGACATATCAGTGAGACTGTCTCAAAAAAAAAAGAAAGAAAAGAAAAGAAATCAAGACAGCAATTTTGTTCACAAACAGTATTAAAATTCATAGCAATTGATTAATTCTTTTTTGGGGGGGAATTAATTCTTTTGGAAGGCCTCCGTTTATACAATTATATTTAAATAAGATTTAGATAATCGAATTGATCATACCAGGGGGTGGGGAGCCTCCAGGCCATCAAAACTTGTATATGAAATTAACTACTCACCTGGGCACGCTGACTCACTCCTGTAGTCCTAGCACCGTCGGAGGTTGAGGTGGGTGGATTCTTTGAGCTCACAAGTTTGAGACCTGCCTGAGCCACAGAGAGACCTTGTCTCTAAAAATTAGCAGAGCATTGTGGCGGGTGCCTATAGTTCCAGCTACTCAGGAGGCTGAGGAAAAAGCATCGCTTGAGCCCAAGAGTTTGAGATTACTGTGAGCTATGATGCCACAGCACTCTACCAAAGGTGACAAAGTGAGACTCTGTATCAAAAAAAAAAAAAAAAAAAGAAAGAAAAGAAAAAGAAAGAAATAAGAAATTAACTAATAAGTTAAATTTTGGACAATTCTCAGATACACTGTATAACAAAATAGTTCAAAATGATATATTGCAAAATATTAAATGCAAGTCAATATCACAACTCTAAAAGCAAAAAATAAAAATAAAACCTAGAGGCTCGGCGCCTGTGGCTCAGCGGGCTAAGGTGCCAGCCACATACACCTGAGCTGGCAGGTTCTAATACAGCCTGGGCCCGACAAACAACAATGACAGCTGCAACCCCAAAAATGGCCAGGCGTTGTGGCGGGCGCCTATAGTCCCAGCTACTTGGGAGGCAGAGGCAGGAGACTCGCTTGAGCCCCAGGAATTGGAGGTTGCTGTGAGCTGTGATGCTACAGCACTCTATCCACGGTGACAGCTTGAGGCTCTGTCTCAAAAATAAATAAATAAATAAATATAAAACCTAGAGAAAATAGGTGGAGTGGGGGTGGGGAGAAGAAAAGCGTTCTAGGTTTAAGACTCCGGGGTCAGCTCTTTGGGCTTTATCTAACCAATCCTGAAGACTAAGAATCTCAAAGACAGTTGGCTAGAAGGTGGGCAGGGCTCCAGCAATGGCAGAAGCACTTGAGTTCTCTGGAGTTAAGAACTCATTTTTCTCTTCCTAGTAGAAAACATTCAGTCAATCAAAAGAATTATAGAATTAGTGCTATTGTCCAATTTTTCAAAATAATTTAGAACTGTCAAGTTGTTCCATTTTTCTCAAGATGAAATAGGTCATTTTCTCTTCACATTTTCTTTATTAAAATGTTCTTATACAAAGGTTAGAAAAATAAGCAATCCTATCCTAAAATTTTCTTTTCTTTTTTATTTTTTTGTAGAGACAGAGTCTCACTAAAATTTTCTTAATGTACAAGTGCTTCTTTTTTTTTTTTTTTTGAGACAGAGTCTCAAGCTGTCGCCCTGGTAGAGTGCTGTGGTGGGATAGCTCACAACAACTTCCACCTCAGGCTCAAGCAATTCTCTCATCTCAGTTTTTCTATGTCTAGAGAGACAGGATCTCACTTTCTGCTCAGGCTTGTCTCGAACTCATGAGCTCAGGCAATCCACCCGCCTCGGCCTCCCAGCTAGGATTACAGGTGTGAGCCTCTGCGCCTGGCCATTTAGGGGCTTAAAACCCACAACATTTTCAAGTAGCATCTCATCCCATATTTTTTTTCATAAATGGTCCTTGTAATAATACCTTGGGCCAGCATCTTTGAAAACTTCAAAGCTATTCCTATATCATTTCATCTTTATCCTCAAAATCCCTCTGCAAGGATGCAGACAAGGTGTTATTAAGTTCATTCTACAGACAGAACAACTGAGTCCAGACTCTCCGTCTCAGGAGGGTGAGGTGCCGTCAGTCACTACACACTTGCTTTAGAATTTTCATATCCTGCTTTCATTGGAAGCCACATGTCTTGTACCTCCAGAATAAAAAGTATCTATTTTGAAACAAGTCTTTTTAAAATATCAAATGTTGCCTATTCCTAATTTATTTCTGTCAGTTCTTTCTCTAATTCCTCACTACTGGCATATTCTAATTAACTCTGTTCTCTATTTTATTTTCAGAGTAATATTGTACTGACTTTTCTCTATATAAAGGAATACACGTGTATGTGTATATATGTATAGTAGAATTTTTAGAGAATATTAAAATAAAAATCACCTATTATCCCATCAGAGATGTCTACGAGCCATTTTGTGAACATCAACCCCTTTATGTTTCTATAAAATACTCTTTCAGAAAATAGGATTATATCTCATTCTGCTAAACTTCAGAATGAAAAGAAAAAAAAGAAAATAGGATTATATTGTTTTATGATTTTTACTTTAGCAATATACACATATGCTAAACATCTTTCTGTGTTCCTAATACGCCTTACAGCCTTTCTTCTGGTAAATGTTATGGAAGTGTAGCTGCCATGCAGGAAAGTAAGCAATCATTAGGGAACAGCTCGATGAACATTCACAAAGTGAACATCCCACGTATCAGCCCGAGGCCAAGAAACAGAACATCCACAAAACTCCAGAAGCTTGCTTTAACTGCCTCCAGTCCTGAGGCCTTCCCAAAGTCAATCTCTGCTTGTTTCTGCCTGATTTTGAACTTTATACAAATGACTAATAATGTATATACTGTTGTATCTGACTTCTTTTGTTCAACACTGTGTTTACTACATTCATTCATGCACAAATTCTTATTAATGGCTGCATAATATACTATTAAATCACCACTATAATTTAATTTGGCTAAAAGCAAATAATCCTCTTCCATGGGACACTTAAGCTATTTCTAACTTCTCATTGTCAGAAAATGCCCTATGACTTTTTGTCCCTGACTGCTTAAGGATTGACCCCCATCATACACAACACAGTAACTAACTGGACAAAGTTCATGACCAACAGACTACGTCAGAGTCATTCCTGTCCCTCATCCTGGGAAGGCAACAGTACCAAAGACAGAAATTAGGGGAAATCAAGCCAACATGTACAAGACCACACCCAATATCATCTGTGTAGTAGGAATCGGAACTCACTTGGGTGGTAGCCAGACAATGGCTTTGGCATGGTTGACAATTCCTTGGCTTATGCAAAGAAAAATGAACTCACACCTAGACCGGCAGGGCATGACCTGTATGAGAAGAAAAAGATCTCAAAAAAGTAGCAGGCTGGCATGCTGGCTCATGCTTATAGTCCCAGCCAGCACTCTGGGAGGCTGAGGCAGGTGGATTGCTAGAGCTCATGGGTTCCAGACCAGCCTAAGCAAGAGTGAGACCCTGTCTCTAAAAAATAACTGGGAGTTGTGGCAGGCTCATTTAGTCCAGGCTACTGGAGAGGCTGAGGCAAGAGGATTGCTTTGGCCAGAGATTTTGAGGTTGCTGTGAGCTACGCCGCCACGGCACTTTACCAGGGTCAAGAAAATAAGACTCTGTTGAGAGAGAGGGAGAGAGAGAGAAATAAAGAACACAAGAAAACAATGAAGAGGGTGGCGCCTGTGGCTCAGTGAGTAGGTGCCAGCCCCATATACTGAGGATGACAGGTTCAAACCCAGCCCCAGCCAAACTGCAACAACAACAACAACAAAATAGCCAGGTGTTGTGGCAGACATCTATAGTCCCAGCTATTTGGGAGGCTGAGGCAAGAGAATTGCCCAAGGCCAAGAGCTGGAGGTTGCTGTGAGCTGTGACACCACTGCACTCTACTGAGGGTGACAAAGTGAGACTCTGTGCCTAAAAAAAAGAAAAGAAAAGAATGAAGAAATTCAAATTCAGCAGGACTGCAAAGGCCAGTGTTGGTGCTGACAAAAAAAACTAAAGGAGTAAAGATTCTATAATGATTTTTTATCTACAGCTAAGATGTGGATTTTTCAAAAGAGTATTAATAAACTAAAGATTTTAAAAAAGAAACTATTCTATGAATATCTTTATTGTTTTTTTTCACCTTCTTGTACACATGTATTTTGTGCAGGATAAATTCCTAGAAATGGAAAAGCTGACTCTAAAGACACCCATAATTTTACGGCCTTTGATGAGTATTACCAGATTGCCCCTTAGAGTGGTAAAAACATATTCCCTCCAGTAGCATGTGATTTGAACAGTACTCAGTTCAAATCTCGAATTATTTCAGAGAGACAGGGACCAGTCGTTAATTTTTAAAGCTAAGTTGATTTTTATATAAATATGAAAGTCGTATTACTGGATTTTGTTCAGTGCATTACTCCTCAGCTTTTAATTCTTCTTAAAGGATAACAAACGTCATCATAGAGAATTCCTTCAGTAAATACAGTCCAACCAAGCCAAATATTTTACTTCTAAAATACTTACTATTCCAGGGTCTGAAAGGAAATATAAATACTATGTTTTTTCTGTCTATATTTCAATCACTCTCTATTCCCTTAAGTCTATGGATTTACTAGTCTAAATAATTATTACCCCATGTATCCATAAATTGAATTCTTTTCTTCCCACAAGTTGTTTTTTCTCTTTTTTATTTTGTATTTTTTGCCCTTTGTTTCCTTTGGTAGAGTGTCATGGCCTCATAGCTCACAGCAACCTCAAACTCTTGGGTTCAAGCTATCCTCTTGCCTCAGCTTCCCAAGTAGCCGGGACCACAGGTGCCTGCCCCAACAGCTGGAGAACTTTTCTATTTCTAGTAAAGACTTGGGGTCTCACTTTTGCTCAGGCTGGTCTCAAACTCCTGAGCTCAGCCAATCCACCTACCTTGGCCTCCCTGAGTGCTAGGATTACAGGTGTGAACCACTGTGCTGGCCTCCCACAATATTTTTTAAAAGAACTTTTTCTTATTCTAAAAGTGACACGTGATAGTTTGAAAATACAGATAAAGAGCTGGGCATGGCGGCTCCTGCCTGTAATCGTAGCACTCTGAGAGACAGAGGGTGGAGGATTCCCTGAGCAAGCAAGTAGATCCAGTATCTACTAAAAATACAAAAACTGAGCCAAGAGGATCACTTGGGCCCAAGAATGTGAGGTTGCTATGAGCTATCATAATGCTATGGCACTCTACCCAAGGCAACAGAGTTAGATTCTGTCTCAAAAAAAAAAAAGAAAAAGAAAAAGAAAATACAGATAATTAAAAAGAAATGAAAATCATCTATATTCCCTCCACATAAAATCACCCTTTGGGAGATTTTTGCTGTCTCATTACAGTCTTTCTGATGTATATTTATACAGCTATTTCTTTGCACACACACACACAAATAAATGAAACTGCACATGTTGTGTTTTTTTCTCTTAACCAGTTTTTTTCCTTTTAGCCAGCTTTTTTTTTTCTCTTAATATGTCACAGTTTTCTATTCCATCATCTCTTGATCCAAGTAACATTACTCAATCAATTGGTGTATTTGAATTACTTACATTCTCTCCACAATGTTTTTTGTTGTTGTTTGAGTTTTTTAAATACACACCAAACTGTAAGGAAGGTGAGAGTTCCTTCCAGCTGAATTATCTCACACAATTACGTTTGGTGTTGAAAGAGTCCTGACCCCAAGGGCTGCGGGGTGGGGCAGGTGAGAAGATGTTTATTGATCTAATTCTCAGAGCGTTAGCCCATCCCCTTTTCTCACTTTTGCTCCTAACACCTCAGCTCTACCAAAAGGAACACATCCACACCTCATCTTGACTCTCATAAACAGTCTTCAGCCAGGAGTCCAGTCTGTGGAGGTCTGCAATTTTCTTTCCATTGTTTTCTCAGCAAGCTGCTTCTGAGAAGGATGGATCATGTGACTGCTTCCCCTTTATCACATTTGTTTAGATTCCATTTGTGGGTGTCCACATCATGCCTCTCCATTGAAAGTGCTGTTTCCATTCAGAAAAATGTCTGAGCCGATGGTACAATGGTTAGCTAGCTAAAAACATATGTGATCGCTGTATAGCACACACAATTTTAAATTGTTAGGATTTGGAATTGGTCCAGTATTTTCCTGATAAAATGTGGAGGGGAGCTCATTACTGTAGTTGCAAGGCAGCATAATTATTTACAGGGATATAACTTTCTAGTTAACCTATCAAAAACTACTGATTTTTTTTTGAAATTTTTTTGGCGGGGGCCGGGTTTGAACCTGCCACCTCCAGTATATGGGGCCAGCACCCTACTCCTTTGAGCCACAGGCGCCACCCTACTACTGAATATTTTTAATGTGTTGTTGTTGTTTGAATTTCTTATTCGTTTGCAGGCAAAACAATGAGAGAGATCAGTTCCCTGATTCAACATTTTGTCCTACAGACAGAAGTTACTTTTACAAAATTTTGTTGAACCCCTCTTGGCTTCTGTATAGAAAAATAAAAATCACCCTGAGGATCAGAGAAGCGGAGTGATTTACCAAGCCTGGTCGTTATTTGAGTATCTTAGGAAGTATCAATCCTGACAATACTTGTGTGAAAAGTTTGAAATCTTCATCCTTTGACAGCTAAAACCACAAATCATTAGGCCCAAAGCTAAATTTGAGATGAAAAGTCAATCCTCTCGATTCCATCAAGCCATCTAACCTCTAGTTTAAGCACAAATGTAAAACCATCTGCTCACCAGGAGGCAGAGGAGCTCAAAATCCATTAGCGCCATATGTATCAACAGAAGTGTGACTTGGGAGCCTCAAATGTTTTCAATTTTTTTCTTCATTATTATCTGCCAGAAACTTAGTTGGGATGGTTTCTCTTTCCATAAAATGTATTGAATTTCAATTTAATTATACAAGTCCCCTCCTTATTTAGTAATTACACTTTTTCATTTGTGCATCTATATTTCAGACAAAAAAAAATGCTTCACTTTCCTGGCAAAAACAGAAAACTTTTAAAAGGAGAGGCCAGAAAGATTTTATTTTCAATTTCTGTTCTTTCTCTCTAGGGGAACTAACACATCTTCTGGTGCATCACGGGCGGAGATGCTGACTCGGCGTGTTAAATCATCTCTGGAGTCTATAGTGCAGCCCTTAATGAGAAAATGCGCTGTACAAAAAAAGTTGTTTTATGAAAAGAGTGAAAAATAACTTGCCCTCCTACAGAATTGTCCTCAGTGAAATCATTCAAATATGAGACCAAACCTTCCCATGCTTATCCCAAAGCATAAAGGAAGATCCAAAGAAATGTAAAATGGCAAAATTGCAACTTAGTTGGAAATTATACTTTGGAAATATCACCAAAAAGCACAAGTGAGCTGTGATCTACCTATGGGAATCAAATGTTTGCCAACCAACAAAAAGGACAAAGCGAGTAGCCCTTCGGAGAGAGAAAACACAGTGCAGGGAAGAGTTTCCAATACAGCTGTGATGACTGTACCTTATTTACATTGATGAAGATTTCCCTCAATAATAATCATGTGCATTTGCTGCTTATGAAACAAGTGCATTTTTATATACGATACTTCATTTGCCCCTCTTAACAGCCTGAGAAGGAGGCAGGGAATAAATTACCTTTCACTTTTACAGATGTGGAATCTGAGGTTCGGGAGAGGTAAATTACTTGTCCAAGATCCCGTGCAGCTGGTCAGCGAAGAGTTTCCTGACTCCCAGGACTGCCTGTAGAAAAGTAGCTGATAGGGAATGCATCTTCATTTTACACCAGAGGCTTCATTGTATACCTGTTAAACATAAATAAATAGATGGAAACTATGTAGGAATTTTTAGAATGCTATAGTCACTCAATTGCACGATTAGGAACAAAACGAAATTAGAAATGATTCAAACGCTCTAATAAACATTAAATTCTGGCCAGCC
>CAUYON010007669.1:0-10148 GCA_963573935.1 Arctocebus calabarensis | reverse complement strand
TCTCTAGAATGGAAGAAAAAGTATCCAATGTATACACCCCTAATATGAGACAAATTCTTTATCGTTCAAGTGAAGGCTACAACCCATTTATTGCACAGGAAGACGGGGAAAGGGGAGAGGGAGGGAAGGGGAGGGAAAGGGTGTGGGGAGATGGGACAAAGGGTGAGATCACATGTGTGGTACATATTCGAAGGGTCAGGAGAAAACTTCTAAATACGGATCAAATGTTTTCATATAGTAAATGAGAAAATATCATGAATGGTATGTGAATCAGGTTGATAAAAATATCTCAGACTGCATGTGAAGCCCCCACACTGTACCCCATGATTGAACTAATGTACACAGCTATGATTCAATAAAAAAATAAATGGTAGTTGTTGTCATTATTTGGGACGGTGAAGTGAAAAGAGTTTGTATTTCTTACATGAAGCTGGATCTGAGTCAGCTGTTATAATGTGAACAACAAACAGAATTGTGGCCTCAGTTGTCACAGGCTATGGAGGCTCAGAAGTTATACAGTTATGGCAGTAACCCATGGACAAATGTGAGACTAGGTCCCAGAGGTTTAGTTTGCAAGTGGCAAACCAGTGACATAGACAGAACTGAGAGGTAAAAGGAGAGATTGCTACGGTCTGAGAGCACTTAGAAAATCAACTCGAACTGGAAGGGTTTTGTTTGTTTTTATTGAGACAGAGTCCCACCCTGGGCCCTGAGTAGAGTGCAATGGCATCATAGCTCACTGCACCCTCAGACTCCTGCGTGGGCATCCCGCTGCCTCAGTCTCTAGAAGCCACTGAGATTACAGGTGCTCACCATGGTGCCCAGCTGGGTTTTTCAATTTTTTTAGGAGTCAGGGTCTCACTCTCGCTCAGACAAGTCTCACACTCCTGAGCTCAAGCAATTCTTTCTGCTCAGCCTCCCACAGTGCTGGGATTATAGGTGTGAGCCACCACAGCTGGAAGAGGTAGTTGTATAGACTTGTCCATACAAATATGAGAAAGGAGCTTGGAGGAAGCTAATGGTGGTTTTGCTGACCTAGTGCTGAGGAGTTCAGGGTCTCCTGGTACCTGCAGCCCCAAAATGAGCATAAGCACCTCCTTCCCTCCCTCATAACCAGCCTTGGAGAAACCTTGGCAGGAGCGGGCAGTACGCACTGTCAGAGAAGGGCTGACATAGTTACAAATGTTAATATAAGTGTTTATAAGTTTAGCTAGCATCTACTATGTGCTAGCTAGCATCTCCCATGTGCTAGTCACAATTGTATTAGAATAAAGTATTTGGGGCCTATAAAATGATAATTTCATATAAATCAATCTAATATATTAGTTTACTTAATAATGATACAGTAAAACTGTATGTGGTATATATTATCTCTATTTTACAGATGAGGAGATGCAACAAGTGACTTACCCAAAGTCACACAGCTGTGTGACTGTGGTGGAGCCAGTTTACCAATTCAGGATCTCTGATTCTAGAGCCCATGCTAGTGAACCCCTTCTTCATATACCCAGATGGCTGTGCCCATAGTCAAAAGGGGCTGGCTCTGGCACCTGTCCCCCATTTCCCAGCACACCCAACCCCCAAAGTCTGGTCATCAGCTTTCCCCAGAAACTTAGATTAGCCCCAAACCTCCTGGGGCCTTATCAGGAAGAGTGTATGCTGGACCAGCCCTATGATCTCATGTTAGTGGGAGATGCAAGACAATGGGGTGGCTCGTGAGCAACACACATCGTGGTGGAGACAATGTGCTTCTCCAAACACCAGCCACAGGAATAACAAACATCGCTGACTTCTACAGCACCAAAGTCTAAATATTGAAGTGGAGCATCCATGCCTCTACACATGGGGTGATATTCCGGTGGAAAAGCCAGCAGCTGCTATTGTTTGAATTCCCCAGAGGGGAGATCTGAGGCTATTTCTCTAGTCCTACAAGACCTCTGCCATCTCTCCCAAGGCCCCGGCCTGTAAGAGGGCTTGTTTGATGTGAACCAGACTTGGGGACCCCAAGCCTCCCACTGTGATCTTCACTAGTCTATAGTAAAACAAGAAAATAAGGACAATGTGGAGCATTTTGCCTAAAACTAAAGGCATCTATTTAAAGAATCCTCTTGTCTGATGCCCAGCTTCCTTCTGAAGCCTCCCCTGCTCTCTTTGTTAGCACCACCCTCCTGCCTTATCAGCTTCCTCTTCTAGTACAGATTACACCATTGCACAAGGTCCTAATAGTGGCTTCTATAGCCCCAATTCTCCTTCCTGACTTTTCAGCCTCAGTTTCCATTGCTAGGTACATCATCTCCACATTTCTTGGCTCATGCTCTTTCAAGAGAACTCAGTTGGCCTAAGATGCCTGTTTTTACACCAGACCTAGTGGTATGTCTCTGGCCAGCCAATTGACAAGTTGCCTTGGTTCCCCAGTTGCATGGCCACCATTGGTCCATCAGCTGGCAAAATCATATGGCTCCAATTAGGGTCCTCGCTGAGCAGGTGGTGAGAGTGGGCCTGTTCCCCCTAGCAGGTGTCATGATTGACAGGGCTGGTACAAAAGTCCAGTTGTAAGGTTTCCCACCAAGATTGGGTTTGTATTATTTAGCCCAGGAAAGTTTCTGAGTTGTGGTTCAATAAGGTTCCTCTGAGACACACCAAGGAGCAGTGTTAGCTTCTGGGGGGAGAGGTAGCCCAGGGTTACACTTATACTAAAGGGGAAGGATTCGGTCCATGGGGGTGGCTACTGGGCAAGGGAGGAAGACACAGATTTAGACATATTTAGGAAATAAATCAGTAAATCATGGTGAATCACTGGACATAGAGAATGAACAAAAGTTGAGATGGTGGCATCGTTCACTGAGAAAGAACACAGGAGAAGAGCAGGTTTGGGAGATGAAAAGAAATGGTAAGTTCTTCTGACATGCTGGAACAGGCATGCCAGACATACAGGCATAAGACCCATGATAGAACTGGGCTCCAGGCTGAAGGGTGTTCAAGTGTGGCACTCAGGGAAGAAGGCTGGGCCAAAAGGATAGATGTGATGGTCAGGGTGGTTGAAATCACAGCATACATGATTTCATCTGGAGGAGAAATTGAGTGTATGACTGACAGTGAGTGAATGAATGACAAGGCCAAGACTTGGGATTCACTCTTCCCTGAGTGATAAAACTGCTCACTGAGACCTTGCACTCAGAAAAGGCAGAGTGATGAATGCAAAGAGTGTGGGCTCTGAAACTTACTAGTTATGTGCCTTTGGGGCTTTGTCCCTAACCTCTGTGGCCTCAGCTCTTCATCTCAAAATGGATTTAATGACATTTATTTCATTGAGCTATAGTGAGATAGCAACAATAGAGTTTTAAGCACAGGGTTTGGTGTGTGTAGCAGCCATTTAACAGACATTTTAGACTCTTGCCTCCTCTCCAAAGGACACACTGATTGTATGAATAACCTCATCTGGGGATAATGTCAGGAGTCTAAATTTGAGGCCTGGGCCAAATAGCCTTACTGCTCTCTACCCATAACCGCTTCATGGGCCCTCTGTGACAAGCTGTGCCCATCCCTGGATCTCAGTGGAGGCCTCCCTCTTGCAGGAATCCCCAGACTCTAAGGACCTGCCCACCCCTTGCCCCATTCTCACCCTGACTATAGCTATCAGGCATTTGGCCACTCTCCAAGGCAAGTGTCTCATTTTCAAGTCTTCCAAACTTTCCCTGGATCCAAGAACTCCCAACCTGTCACTTGTATCAGTGCCATAAAGACAGAAATTACATGGGAAAGGGTGCTGCCTTCAGTAAATGTCAAACATTCAATGCTTGAGCATTAGTTTACTTCAAGTCATAAGAAGATATTTATAGAACCCTTTTGGAGAAATAAAGTAAGATGAAAATAATGGAAGACTAGCCCCGAAGACTAGATATAACAAAGTCAGTAATTTTCCCAAGTTTCTATGCATATAGATTTAATGTACTACCTGTTAAAGCTCTTAAGAGATACTTTATAAGAACTTGATGAGTGAAAAGTGATACTAATACTAGATTAAATGATTAAAAGGACTAAAACTTCTTTTTAAAGGATAGAACAGTAAAGCTAGCCTACCAGCCTTTATAATATATTACAAAGTGATAATTATCCAAACCATATGGTAAAATGGAAGAAAACATAGTAGAATTTTGGAATTAATCCAAAATTAATTCAATATATAGTTAAGTGAGAAATAGTTAACAATCCAATACTGAGAAAAATAATTACTATCTAAAAAATGTTTTGGAGAGAAATATAATACAGAAGAGAGTTACACCATTTTCTATAATAAAATGCAGATGAGATTATGTGCATGTGTGAAAAACAAATTTTAAAAAGACAAGAAAATGCATTTCCACATTTGTTATATTGAAAAAGAATCCATCAACAGAAACAAAACATACTTTCAAATTAAAAAATGAGGACCAGCCAACTGGCACCAGCTTACAACAGAAGCTCCTGTCCAGAGGGAAGAAAGAACCCAAAAAGCTGAAGGATGGGAGCTGAGCTGAGAGCAGAGATTGATAATTGCATGTCTTTTCTGCTGAGGCAAGCTACAACTCCAAGGAAACAAATTTCAAGTACAGAACCCAACCCAAAGAGCACACAAGTCTGTCCCCTCCCCCAAGTGAGTTGCTTGCTTGCTGTGGGATCCCTACTAGTGAGCGGTGAACTGAGGTCCTCATCTCTCACCCCACGGGAGCGAGTTGGTGGAAGCTAGGACTCCTTCTCCAGAGAGTCCCTGCTGTGAGCCTGGGCATTCTCTTGTCTGGCATGAAGGTCGAACAAATATTTTCCCTGCCACTTTGAACTTCTAGTCCACCTTGCCCCCAGCCTGGCAGTCTAGAAGCTCAATTCCTGCAGAGACCAGAACGTCCATGGTTCTTTGTTAAGATGGGGCATGGCATGGTCTGAAGTGGCATAGCTACACTGTAACAGTGAATCCAGCAACAGTACACAAAGGCACAGGAAGGAAGGTGGCTGGCCTGGCTCTGAGAAAGTGCAACTCAGCAGCTGGTGGAGGCTTGGGTCTCTGCAAGACAAGTGGAGGCTCGGGAACCACTGAGGCACAGGAACCTGAGTGGAGATACCTCCCACCCAGCAGCAGCATTAATAGAGTAATCTCACCAGGGTCAAATTTCAGAGAGACACCTCCCCAATTGTGTGGACTGCCAAAGGGAGCTAGACTTCACATTGCAGGGATACCAGAGGAGCAGAGCAGCTGGGGCAGAGGCACAGTCTCCGAGGGTGCCTCAAAACATTTGCTGCTTTGTTAACCTCTGGTTTGGAATGAGCTCAGGTGGAACACTCCCCAGTTTCCATTGAGCTCCCAAAGTAGTCAGACTTCAGCTCCCCTAGTTGGCTGTTGGCAGAGTGTGATCACCTGGCCAATGAGGCATTGACTTCCCTCTGACTCTGGCAGGCCCAAATCCCTGGAGCATTTGCTCATTGGAGGGAACTGGGCCACAGCCCCATGGGGCTACCAGTACCTGGGTGTGATGGAGGTACAAGGTGGGGAAGGAGGCACCAGACTTCCTGGGCTATTTTGCTGGGTGGGCCTTTCTGAGTCCACAGAGCACCAAAGTGAGTTACACTAGAGCTGCCAGTGGACCCCCACTACCTAGATGCTGGAGACCTTTTTAACTCTCTAACTTTCTCTTTAACTTTTTAACCTCTCCCACCTGATCTGTGATTGTGTTGACTGGGACTATTAGTTTGGAACTTGACCTGTGCCAATCACCCAGGGACCCATCAAGGTTGTACCCTGGTTGTGTTGTGGAAGTATGCTATTCTCCTCTTCCAGTTGTTGCCTGTGGGGGGCAGGGTGTCTTACTTGCTTATATATCTCCATAGCTGAGATTTCAGCCCAAAGCCACTGATTCACTAGGATTGGATAGAAACTAGCTGAATACAGGTCAGAGCCATCTAGCCCCATCATACCAAGCAGGTCCCCATAGTTTCAAGCTATAGTAATGAATGAGACCTTTGTAAAGCTCTAGGGGAAAAGCCTCAATCACCAGTCCCAGCTCTTTGGTAAAGGGCTGGTTAATTACAACTCCAGGAGCCCTCAATTCAATTTCACCTTACCAGCTTCTTTAGCCAAACAGTGAAAAATAATCATGGGGTGGAATCAGTGGAAAAAACTCCGGCAACATGAATAATCAGAGTAAATCAACTCCCCCAAGGAAAGACAAAGGAGATACAACAGAAGGTCCCATTTATAAACAAATGGTTGAGATGTCAGACATCAAATTCAGAATTTGGACTGCAAATAAGATTAACAGAATGGAGGTAAATTTGGAATTAGAAATTCAAGAGCAATTCAAGAGTTGTCTCAAGAATTCAATGACTTCAAAGACAAAATCACCAAAGATTTGGCACATTGAGGCAAGAACTTGTAGGCCTCACAGATCTGAGAAATACAGTAGAATCCCTCAGTAACAGAATGGAGCAGGCAAAAGAAAGGATCTCTGACATTGAAGACAAAGCTTTTGAATGCTCCCAAATGCTCAAAGAGGAAGAGAAGTGGAGAGCAAAAATGATTCTTTTCCCTGAGAGAATTGTGGGACCACTCCAGAAAAGCAAACATTCACCTTATAGGAATCCCAGAAGGAGAAGAGGATGGTCCAAAAGGCACAGATACTCTACTCCAAGGGATAATTGAGGAGAACTTCCCAAGCATAGTAAGAGATACTGAAATTCAGATAGCAGATATTTTCAAGAACCCCAGCACGACTCAATCCAAATAAAGCATCTTCTAGACACATTGTAATTAACTTCCCCAAAGTTAATATGAAGGAGAAAATCCTGCAAGCATCCAGATGTATGAAAATCATTACCAACAAGAGGAAGAATACTGGAATGACTGCAGATCTCTCTGCTGAAACTTTTCAAGCCAGAAGAGGATGGTCATTGACCTTCAATCTCCTAAAACAAAACAACTTTCAGCCCGGGATCCTATATCCAGCTAAGTTGAGCTTCATTTAGGATGGAGAAGTTAAATACTTTAATGACATACACACGTTGAAGAAATTTGCCATTACCAAACTGCTCTTCAGGATATCCTTAGACCCATCCTCCATAATGACCAGCACAATGCTCTACCACCAAAGTAAACTCACTTCGAAATTCTTGACCAAAATCCAGTTTCCACAGTGGTGAAAAGATTTAAATTTTCCACTGGACTTGCAAAAAACTTGACACCCCAAATATTACCAGGCTTATCAATACTCTTAATTAACGTGAACGGCTTAAATTGTCCTCTTAAGAGGCACAGGTTGGCTGACTGGACACAAAAACTCAGCCCAGATATCTGTTGAATACAAGAATCTCATCTTCCCTTAAAGGATAAATAGACTCAAGGTGAAGGGATGGACATCTGTAATCCAGGCAAACGGAAATCAGAAAAAAGCTGGGGTGGCAATTTTATTTGCATGTACATTATGCTTTAAACCAACAAAAGTAAGGAAAGACAAGGATGGTCACTTCATATGTTAAGGGAAACACTCAACATGTTGAGATGTCAATTATTAACATTTATGCACCCAACCAGAATGCTCCTCAATTTATAAGGGAGACCCTAACAGACACAAGCAATTTTAATAACTTCCAACACTGTAATAGTTGGAGATTTTAACACCCCTTTTGCAGTGTTGGATAGATCCTCCAATAAGAAAACTAAGCAAAGAAATTTTGGCCTTAAACTTCACCATACAACAATTAAATTTAACAGACATCTACAGAACATTTCATCCTAACAAAAGTGAATACACATTCTTCTCATCAGCCCATGGGACATCCTCCAAAATTGATCACATCTTAGATCACAAGTCCAACCTCAGCAAATTTAAAAGTATAGAAATTATTCCTTGTATTTTATTGGATCATCATGCAATAAAAGTTGATCTCACCAACAACAGGTATCTGCATACTCATACAAACACATGGAAACTAAATAACTTTATGCTGAATGATAGCTGGCTCATAGATGAGATTAAGAAGGAAATTGCCAAATTTTTGGTACAAAAAAATAATGAAGACATGAATTATCAGAACCTGTGGAATACTGCAAAGGCAGTCCTAAGAGGGAAATTTATAGTGTTGCGAGCCTTCCTCAAGAGAATGGAAAGAAAGGAAGTTAGGGCAATGCCTGTGGCTCAGGGAGTAGGGCACTGGCCCCATATACCAAGGGCGGCAGATTCAAACCCGGCCCCAACCAAACTGCAAACAAACAAACAAAAAAATAGCTGGGCATTGTGACAGGCACCTGTAGTCTCAGACACTTGGGAGGCTGAGGCAAGAGAATTGCCGAAGCCCAGGAGTTGGAGATTGCTGTGAACTGTGTGATGCCACCACACTCTACTGAGGGCGATAAAATGAGACTCTGTCTCTATTTAAAAAAAAGAAGAAGAAGAAAGGCAGGAAGTCAATAACTTAATGGGCCATCTTAAGCAACTAGAAAACGAAGAACATTCCAACCCCAAACCCAGCGGAAGAAAAGAAATAACTAAAATTAGAGCAGAATTAAATGAAATTGAAAACAAAACAATCATTCAAAAGATCAATGAATCAAAAAGTCAGTTTTTGACAAATTCAACAAAATTGATATACCTTTGTTCAACCTAACCAAAAATAGAAAATTAAAGTCCTTAATATCATCAATTAGAAATGACAAAGGCAAAATAACAACACCTGAACAACACTTGAATTTACAGCAACCTGAAATAACACCTGAATTTCTGACACCTCAGAAATTCAAAAAATCCTTAATGAATACTACAAAAACTTTATTCTCAGAAATATGAAAATCTGAATGAAATTGACCAATACAAACACACCAACTTCCTAGACTTAACCACAAAGAATAGGAAATGCTGAACAGACCTATATCAAGTACTGAAATAGAATCGACTATACAAAATCTCCCAAAAAAGAAGAGTCCAGGACCAGATGACTTCACATCAGAATTCTACCAAATCTTTAAAGCAGACCTAGTACCTATATTACTTAACCTTTTCCAAAATGTTGAAAAACAAGGAATACTTCCCAATACATTCTATGTAGCAAATATCACCCTGATTCCCAAACCAGGAAAAGACCCAATAAGAAAAGAAAATTATAGACCAATATCTTTAATAAACATAGATGCAAAAATATTCAATAAGATCCTAGCAAACAGAAACCAGCAACACATCAATTTAGTTATACACCAAGACCAAGTGGGTTTTATCCCAGGGTCTCAAGCCTGGTTCAATATACATAAATCTGTAAATATAATTCAGCACATAAACAAACTAAAAAAAAAAGACCATATGATTCCCTCAATAGATGCAGGAAAAGCTTTTGACAATATCTAGCATCCTTTCACAATCAGAACACTTAACTAAATAGGTATAGAAGGGACTTTTCTTAAACTGATAGAGACCATCTACGGCAAACCCACAGCCAATATCATATTGAATGGAGTAAAATTGAAAGCATTTCCACTCATACAAGAACCAGGCAAGGTTGCTGATTGTCTCCACTGCTTTTTAACATTGTAATGGAAGTTACCATCACAATCAGGCAAGATAAGGAGAATAAGGGTATACAAATAGGGTCAGATCATCTTTGCCGATGTTATGATTTTATATCTGGAAAACCCCAGGGACTCAACTACAAAACTCTCAGAAGTGATCAAGGAATACAGTAGTGTCTCAGGATACAAAATCAATACTCACAAATCAGTAGCTTTTATATATACCAATAATAGACAAGTTGAAAAAACAGTCAAGGACTTTATTCCCTTTGCATTGTGCCAAAGAAGATGAAATATTTGGGAATTTACCTAACAAAAAATGTGAAAGATCTCTGTAAAGAAAACTACGAAACTCTGAGAAAAGAAATAACTGAAGATGCTAACAAATGGAAAAACATACCATGCTCATGGCTGGGAAGAATCAACATTGTTAAAATGTCCATATTACCCAAAGCAATTTACAAATTTTTTTTTTTTTAAAGTTTTTTTTTTTTTATTTTTTTTTCTGGGTGTAGTTTTCTACATTGTTGATCATGTCGTTTGCATACAGAGATAATTGTATTGTACACATACATTTTCTTTCTTCCTATGTTTTCCTTTCTATCCTTTTCTGTCTCGTAGCTCA